>PVLA01020041.1:0-11007 GCA_004027455.1 Hydrochoerus hydrochaeris
CTCTTACCACTTCTCACAGGCACCCAAGCGGGGGAGGGAACCAAAGAGCTCCACTGAGCTTAGAGCTTGGTTCAGACAAGGGAGACGAAGAAACAGTGATGCTCATTTCAGCTGCAAGGAGAAATCAAGGTTATGGTTCAATCGATTGAAAATACTGTTCAAATCTCCCCAGATTCTTGTATTGCTCATGGTTATTCTTCCATTGACAGAGATTAGAAAATCTATACCTAAAGTGAAGTATCTAAGGGGTTTGGATTTTCTGATGCCTACTGGGTTCAACACATTAAGCAGGACCACCTCAAGATAAAATTGATAGTTAAAGAAAAAGCATTTAAAGCATTTTAGACACAGGAACAGATGCTTCAGTTATTGCCTAATGCCATCGTTCTGTGGCATGCCCTCAGGATGTGACAGCTACAGATGTACAGGTGTGAGTAATGCTTCTCACTGTAGTAAAACTGCTAAATGGATTTAACCTGGAGGGGTACAAAGAATGCCTTTGCTGCCACATGCAACTGACTTGCTTTTGAGTTACCAACTTAAGACCAATTTAGAATAGCAGCCATGAGGGTGTGGAGGAGACTTCCTTCAGTGGGTGAGAGACATCCCACGGTTTGATTTCTAGCCATCAGGGTCTAAAACCATTTCAGAATTTTGCCTTTAAAAATACATATAAATGGTGTAAGGAATAAAGAATTTTCCCTGGGACAGCCTGGCCTAGCTTGTAAGGTGAGACCTGTGCCTCACAGCTGGGTTTGCAGCCCTGCCTGCTGTGTGCTGAGGAGCAAACTCCACCAGGGCCCACCAAGCCTACCAAGCCAGTGGCTGGCCCAATGGCTGCACCCAAGCACTGTGCCCAGGCTGAGAAGGCCCGACGTGGTTCTGGAGAGATGGGACATGGCTCTGGCCCACCCAAGCCACCCTGGTTTTTCCCATCACCTGCACACATGCTTTATGCATTAAAAGTTTACACTGCACCGGTGCTCGAGAGTCCCCAGCAACAGTGGGGCCTCCAGGCCAGAGCAGGAGCCCAACCCGCATGTAGTGGACAGGAAAAGAGAGCCCGAGGTGCCTACATACAAAATGCAATTTTTCCCTTTATACCTTATCACAAACATTCCTTATAATCATCAGGCCTAAAAATAGTTATATGTAGTCACAATTTAAATTTCAAAAAACAAAAGGGAGAGTTTACCTCATAATACATTTCACTTGCTAATATATACTGTTTAAAATTTTTAAAAATTCTAATAAAGATAGAAATACTGTAGCAGAAAGATAATGCATTCAAATAAAGGCTAAAATGGGTCCGTTGGAAAAACCTTCATACTGGACAATAAAAGCTCCCAGTCCAGTGCTAATGTGGGGTCTAGGGTATGCTTGTGTTTTTCTAGAAAATGTTAAATGTCCTATCTGGGTGCCAATGTGTGCTGTCCGGCTGTATCATGCATCCAAACCCAGGGAATGAGTTGATTCCACCTCTCAAGAAGCAGATGCTCAGTCCTATGGCAGTGATGCCTTGGAGACCACACCACAATGGATAGATGAGAATGGGGTTAGACCAGACCTGGGACCAATTGAAGGAATTGATGCAAGGTGCCTAGGAGATGGTAATAAAAACATGAACCAAAAGTCTAAGTAGGTGATCAGGGTATATAGAGATAACCAAACTGAAAGCTTAATAAAAGTAGGAGACACAAAGGCTATTAGTATTCTTAAGATAAAATACAAAAATTTGTTAATTGTAGATAAGATTTTGTCCTTTTCAAATTACTTTTATAAGAAATCTCTGCTAATTGACCTGCAACAAATCTGGCTAGTCCATTGATAGTTACAAATTCTACATTTGTAAAGAATTATTGTAATTCAATTTGGCTGAAAATATATTTGAGCACACTCTGATGTGCAAGATGTTTGTCAGTCTGTCTGTGTATGTGTTGTCTGTTTGTCCAGTCTGTTTATAAACAGTTGTTGGGAGTCCCTGAGCTAGTGATCATTCACACATGTGGAGCCAATAACACAAGTGCCCATACAGGAGTGCCCAAGTGGCACAGAGCACCTGAGAAATGCCCTGAGGACACAGGGTGCTGGAGGTAGACAGGTGTTCTAGCCCCAAGGACATGGGGTGTAAGAAGTGAGCTAGTTCAGCACAGGGGTATGATATAAGTATTTAAATAGCCCACTGGGAACTTAGAAAGTTCTCACAGACCCCAACAAGCTGTATGCTTCTTTCTATGCCTGTTCATGCTTGTCCATTTGTCTATTTTGTGAACAGCTGTTCTTTTTATTTTGAGCTCAACAATTTTTCTCTTTTTCCCTTTGCATTTTTGGATCACTTAATCAAAGTTTATTTGGATTACAGAATTACAACACATGCTTCCACCTGGTCAAAATGCCACCTGGGTTACGTTGGTCCAAATGATGCAAAGATTGGTTATGTACATGTAATACATATTGTTGATTATTGACATGAGAGTCTCTCATTGCTTAAAATTTAATGGGTTATGATGTGGTGGGAGGTAGAGCTGAAGGACTCACCTGAGTGATGAGGAGCGGCTATAAACACAGATGAAGGTGGCTGGGGATTTAGCTCAGTGGCACAGTGTCTGCCTGACAAAAGCAAGGGCCTGAGTTCAATTCCTGGTACCCACCAAAAAATAAATACAGGTAAAGCTTCAGTTGCTATGCACTTGTAGCTCACCTACTGTTCTGCCTGGTTCCTAATGGATTATGGGTAGGTACCAGTCAGTGTCTTGGGGTTGGGGACACTATTTGGTAAGATATGAATATTACATAGATTTTATTTCTACTAGATGCTGGATGTCTGATCACTTGGTTTCTGATAAATTGCCTCTATAAAAAAAAGAAAAAATTAAGTTAAATATTATAATTGATTTTTTCATGTCATCAAATATTATATTAAGATAATTATTGGACAGGACTTCAATTGATGAATAAGAAAATGGCCACCTGGTAACATTCAGCCAGCTCTTGTTCATTGATTGGAGGCCCCAGTGATCTCCATAACCCTATGGGAGACACCACAACTAAAGTTATGTATGATTGTAGTATATTCACATTGGTCATCATCAAGATATATATAGATATGTTTTTGATTTAAAAATACCCATACAAAGGTTTTCATATGGCTATGACAGATTGTTATTAACCTCAAGGTGTATCAGTGTAGTCATGCTTCCAGATGTACAGATTTTCCAAACTGTGAAATAGGGATTGTTTATGGTGACAGAATATCAGATTTGGAACTCTGCCTGTAATCAAAACTTAATAGATGTATATCCCACTAAAAACCAACAAGTTAGGAAAAGCTTCTATGTACTAGATAGGGATGATTGACCAAAAAGGAGATATTTGATGTCAAAATGAAAATTCCAGTGTATTACAAATTGTCATCATGGTGGTCATGGTACAATGTTTTATATGGTTTGATTTCTAATATTCTGTGTAAAATATTTAACTGTTTGCTAACATTCTATATGTATTCAAATGTTAAAACATTCATGGTTGGGCTAGGGATTTAGCTCAGTGGCTTAAGTGCTTGCCTGGTAAGCACAAGGTTGTGAGTTCGATCCCCAGTACCAAAAAAAAAAAAAACAAAACCATTCATGGTTGTTAAAAATAATGGTTCTGGATTGTTGAACAGATCTGTTTGCATTCTTACTGCTTGAATATCCACTTTGTATGCTTTAATTTTGTAACTTGAACAACTATTTCTAAAAAGACAATATGTAATTTAATATGTAATTTATCAACTAGTGCTTTCTTACTGTTTATCTCTTTTTTGAAATTTTGTAATATCTCTAATCTTTGTCTGTTTTTTCTCTGTAAATAAAAAAATGTAAAAATAATGGTTCTATTTTATGTTCTAAAATATCTGATTTTTAGATAAGATGATAATGCTTGCTTACTGCTTGTACTATGTTGTACTGTTTTCAGTCTTTTCTTCTGGATGTTGAACAACTGAGGTTTAGAGACCAACAGTTAAAAACATAGATGGGCTAAGGGGCTAGCCAATGTTTTGGCCCTAGCCTTTTGAGGTCAGTGAGGACCCAGGAAGTAAGAGAAACTCTGCTGTGTCATCCTCTACTTGGTGAGTCCCTGATCTGATCAATAGGATTACACAATCACAGAGGAAAGTGATCACTGGTGCGTGGTGTGCCTAAGGAGACGTTCCAGGAGAAAAGGTCTCCCAAGCTGTAACAAAAAGCAGCTTGGTGAAGCAGTGCCATGACTCATTGGAACAGGTGACATTGCCAGAAGAACTAGGAGGTGCTATGCATGGTTCCCAGGCATTTCTTGAGAAGACTTAACTGACTTTAATAAATAACCAAAAAAGTGATTGTTTTTAAAACAGGTCTCACTTTAACTTGGTCTTGAACATCCTGCAGAAAACATACAACTACTAGAGGTATATAAAACAATGCTAAAGCAATATGTTAGCTATAAAAGAAGCTGAAATCACTAACACCTTCTGACAGTTGTTGACTACACTGATAACTGTCTGCTGCTGTGGATTAATGGACTATACAAGGTTTAAATTGTGGTAGAGCTCCTAACAGCTCTTCCAGCTTTAACAGCACCCACCTGTGCAACAAGACAAGCAGTGGAAATGTTGGGAACCACTGAAGCTGGAGATTTACCACACAGGCAAGGCTGGAGCATGACCATCCTAGGAACCAAGGGTGCCTGGGGAAGCCACTGAGGAAGCTGCTTCATCTCAGAGAACACCTAGCTCCTAGACAATCTGAACACTGAGTTGCTGGAACAGCAGGGTGTCATGTGACATTAAGTTGTAAGAGTTTTAAATAAATGTCCCTGCAATGAGGGGCCAGCACCTTTCCTCCACCAGGAGGCTAAGGGCTCCACCTGACCCCAGCTTTGTCTCTTCTTATTTTTCTCCTCCTCTTGTGGTCCTTAACCCTAAGAACCTCAGAAGCCACATGGGTTGTGGCAAAGTACTAGGTGCAGTGAGGTGAAACAGTTCAAAAGCCACCCACCTAAAGTCTCTGGAATGGTAACAGCAAAAGTAACAAAGCACATGAGTGAGACTCTTAAAAAAAAATCAAATTAGAAATAATTCCTCATATAATGACCATAATGAAGGACATGTTTACCGGATTAAGTAGATACAGACTTTAAAAAGAAATACAGAAACTTAGGAAAAGTATGGAAATGATGAATGCCCAGCATAGGAAAGAAATGGAATCAATAAAACACATCCAGACAGGTATCCAGAAGATTAAAAATTCTACTGAAAGTATATGCAGCAGAAGGAGCCAATGGGATGACAGAATATCAGATCTAGAAGACAGATTTGTGGTCACTGGTCATGAATAGAGTGACTTTTTAAAAAAAATAGCAAGGGGGCCAGGGATTTAGCTCAGCAGCATAAGCACCTGCCTGGCAAGAGCTAGGTCTTAAGTTTGATCCCTGGTACAAAAAAAAAAAAAGGGAAAAAAGCTATTAAAAAAAAAAAAAGGAAAAAAAAAAAAAAAAAAAAAAAAAAAATGAACCCAGCAGCTGCCTTCCTCAAGCAGGGAAAAAGAATTTGACAGACACATAAGTGAGGCATATAGAACTCCAAACAACCATGATAAAAATAAATCTACACAAAGGTTTATAACAATCAAGATTCCAGAAATTCAACACAAGAACAGAACTTTTTATCGCTTCTCAGCCTTTTGGCTAAGATCAAGAACTGAATTTTTTTTTTTAATCGGTACTGGGGATCGAACTCATGACCAAGTGCTTGCAAAGCAGGTGCTTATGCCGCTGAGCCAAATCCCCAGCCCAAGAACAGAATATTAAAAGCTGTTAGAGAAAATTAACAAATCACATATAACACAAAGCCCATTAGAATCACAGCAGACTTCTCAACACAAGTTCTCAAGTCAAGGAGAGTTTGGTGTGAAGAATTTCAAGCTCTAAAATAAAACAACCTCCAACCCAGATTGATGTACCCTGCAAAACTATCTTTCAAAATTGATGGAGAGGGCCAGGGATGCAGCACAGTGGCATCATAAGTGTCTGCCTGATAAGTGCAAGGTCCTGAGTTTGAGTCCTGGTACCAAAAAAATTTGATGGAGAAATAATGTACATGACAAAGAAAACCTAAAGAAATTCATGACCACCAAACCAACACTCCAAAATGTTCTGAAGCACATTCTACAAAGAGATGATAAAGACTACAGTTCCATGAGCCACAATACAATGAGTCTACCAGGAAAGGCAAGTAAAGGGAAAGAGGTAACCCAATGATTGGAAAATTATATGGCAAGGATAAGCCAATGCACATCAGTTATAATCATCAATGTATACAGCCTCAATTCATCAATCAAAGGAAATAGACTGGCAGAATGCATCAAAAAATTAGATCCAACAATATGCTGCATACAAGAAACACATTTAATGCAAAAAATTTTTTAGACTGTAAGTCAAAGGATGGAAAACCATACTCCATGTGATGGCACCCTAGAAAAAAGCAGTAGCACCTATTCTTTTGCTGACAATGTGGATTTCAAGCTAAGACTGATCAAGTGAGACAAAGCACATCACTACATGCTTCTTAAGGGAACACTCCAAGAAAAAGAGATAACCATCACAAATATATATGTGCAACAAATACCAGCTCATCCAACTATGTAAAAGAAATATTAACGGGTTAAAAAAAACTCTAATAAGCACTAGTACAGTTATAATGGGAAACTCAATATCTCACTGTCACAAATAGATCAATTAGACCAAAAAAAATCAACAAACAAATATCAGAACTGAACCAAATCTTTGAACAAATAGACTCCGTAGATATCTATAGGCACAACTTGTAATGACTAAATCTTGGGAAAATCCCAAATGCCCAGCAACAGATGAATGGATATGGAAGATATGGCTTTTCTAGACAATGGCATAACACTCTGCCATTAGGAAGCATACTGAGACATTTTTAGGTACACCTTGAGACCATATTCTTAAATGAAATAAATTGGACACACACATATTTAAATATCACATTGTTCCTCTGGTATGAGAAACCAAAAGACCAAATAAGGACAAAAATGTATAACAAATATTCAGACATGGTAAGAAAATGTTCACCCGGGAAAGGGAACAAGGTAGAGGGAGAAGAAAAGGAAGGAGGTTAGAGAATAAAAAGAAAAAATTGAATAGAAAGTAAATAAGGAAGAAAAGTGGGGTTAAAGGGAGGGGAGGGGATTGGGAAAAAAGAAAAATAAGGATATATATAGCTCCAAATTCCCTATGATGAATGTGATCATTATGTATATCTAAAATGTATTAATAAAATTAATTTTGTAATATATAAAATATCAACTTTATACATTTTGTTCAATGAAGTTTGTGATCTCCAAAATGGCAACTGAGAAATACTGACAGGACATTGGAAGCAAAATGCTTAAATGCTGGAATAGTAAGTTATTATGTGGGCTCAAGGTGAGTTCAAACCTGAACTGAAGACCATCGAACAAGTAGATATAGAATATGAGAAGAAAAGGATAATTTTCTACACTTCAAGAATCAAAATGCCACCAGCTTCAATGAGTGAAGCTTCAGAGAAAGCACTGTAACCTTTTATTAACAGACCCAACACAAATTATAATCCCTCAGGCTGTTATAGGCCGCTGAGTTAGTTAGAAATAGTATATGCAGTCAGACAGGGCTGAGCCTTCAAAGAAGCCAGTGCAGAATATCAGATACCTTGCAACACTGTAGGCTGGATGTCAAGACAAAAGGCAGAACAAATGTAACCACACTCTAAGTATAAACATCAGGGATTGCTATTATAAATAGGTATGGATCACCTTTAGGAAGCCAGGAGTCACTATGCCAAGCCCCTACAGAGAAAGTCACTGTGCTTTAAGCATGCCGGATTGCTACAGGACTCACCTCCCCATTTGTCCCTAATTTGGTCAGTTTTACCTGAACAATTAATCTTAGGTTGACTATAGTTCTCTCCAACCTCAAGCCCTTCTGCCTTGTGAGTTCCCAGTTTTCTCCACCTTGGACCTGTCTTACCTCATGATTTTACTCTATAAAATCCCTAGGTAAAACAGAGTCTTTGGCAACCCACTCAAGACCCCTTCTGTGTCTCAGACACAAGCTTTCTTTTTCTCAATAAATATATTCTGCTCTTAACCTGTGTTGTTCCTAAAATTCATTCTTCTATTTTAAACAACATGAACTCATACCAGACATCTAGTAGGTCCTGAGTTACCCTCCCCTATATCATTTGGAGGTTCCATTGAGATCACTGAATGGAGGTAAGGGTTTGCTTTTGTTTTATAGACTCTGGACTGGAATTTGTTTAGGTAACAAATATTACCCTTCAAATTTTGCTTTGTCCTTACCCACTGCTTATAATAATTTGTGCCTTGTCTTTCTCATTGCTTGTGATTTGTCTTTGGCTATTGTTTATAATTGGTTGGTCTCATACAGTTTTGTGAAAATAATAGTAAATCTAAGTTAAAACATGGGAATGTTATAAGGTTATTATTGTAATTCGAAATATTGTGTACAGTCATCCAAGTTTTATAATCCCTTTTCTAGACTTCCTCACAATCCAAAAAGTTATATTTACAATCCAATTGAGAAATTATTGGAATCCCAGTAAATTAACCCCAGTCTATCACCTCCAATACAACCCACAGCAAGAGTAGACACCAAGTTAAGGGCAGTCAAGGGGTCATAAATCCAATCCCCATGAGGATGTGCAGACAAAGGCCCTAATCCTAGGCCTCTCCCAGAATTTATTACTTTGTGAAGAGGGGGTGGCTCGAGGATGAATGACTGTGAGGATGGTGGGAATTACATGAGTAACTTGAGCTGGCTGGCCAGTTATGGAGAAAAGCATCTCTGCAAGATGCAGAGATAAGGATATGGAGAAGGATCAATTTGAATAATTCAATTAAGGTAGGAACTGAATTGTTTTAGGAGGCTGCTGCTTCAGTTTCTAATATGCAAACTTTTGTGCCCTGGGGAGTCATAGCCTCTTTTCCTTGAGGCTCATACCCAGCTGACATTCCTGGAGCTGACTGGCTCTACCATCCCACTGTGCTTATATATTTTAGAGAGAGAACTATGCAAGGAAACAGGAGACTGTCTGGTAGCTTTAGAGATTACATACCAGTACCTCAGCTAGCCTTATTTGCAATGCTTACAGCCAATTGAAGAGAGAAGGGAATACCATAGTCAGCTGTGTACATATCAATATAAGGCAATAAGTTTCTGTATAATCAAAGTCACAGCAATTGTTCTGCATTCAAGGGGAGTCACTCAAGTTGTCCCCCACATCTCTCCCTTTCTTGTTTTGTAGCTCCAGCAGGGTTAGTCACAGTTTCATGGCTTCAAGTCATCTTGGGGTAGTGAATCCTCTATGACAGGCTTTCATGAGAACAATTATAAAGAATAGAATGAGCACAGTAATTCCAATATAAAACCAAAAGTGAGTCTTGTGGTATACAAATGGATTCAACTGTTCTATGGCATCAGCAAACTTATCCCAATCCTTAATTTGGGTATTAAAGGTAGCTGTCCATTGTGACATGGACAGCACTAGTCTCTGAAGAGTGTCTATATCCATAGTAATATTCTTGTGAATTGCTCCTTGTATATACTTTTTGATCATTCCCCAAGGATGTAGGCTTTTGTTATATGGCAATGGGGTGATAGAAAAACATGTCATATTAGAATGACACTTCAAACCTTGTTGTAACTGTAAGCTTTCAATCTGATCTCCCATCCATAGGACAGAAATCTCTAGAATGCTCACTTGGGTTTGTAACTTTACATCAATCTCTCTGAATCTTCCAGCTCTCATCAGCAGTTCTTGACCAATTATCTATAAAGTGAGCAGTTTGTACTGAATGTGCTAATTCTTTGGAGCCAATAGCTGTGCTGGCTATCAAAAGAATTAGGGAAGTAATCCCTGCAATAATCAACCCAAGCATCCCCTTCGTTCAATTGTTAAGTCTTTTAATCAAGTTTTCTACCAAGAGGGCAGTAGGTGAATGATACCAAGGTTCCATTAGATTGACTGGAAGCCAAACTCCAGGCATCCTGCTCATGATTATTACTGTGAAGGCCTTAGAAAGAAACACAGGTGTGATATAATGGGTTAGATAACAATTAGTACATGAGAGTGTACTCCATTGCCACTCTATCTTTCCTATCAACGGTACATGAGGATCATAAACACACATTTACTCTTATATGCCTATGATCATGCAATACTATTTTGACTTCCTCCATACACTGGCTGCAGACGCCCAGTCTGCAGCTGTCCAGCATGAAAAGGCAGGGCTAACTTCCATCAAGTGTGCTGTATGAGTCCATCCCTGTCTAATAAGTCTAGGAATAGGAGAATTCAGGCCTCTACCTGACCATGTAATATTAGACAAGGCTTCCAAAGTTACTGTATTGTCAGGAGAGCCTGGAAAGGAAATCTCATGCTAAATTTTTTTTTTTTTTTTGTCTTTTTGAGACAGGGTCTCACTATGCAATTCAGGCTGGCCTTGAGCTCACTTTGTACCCCAGGCTGGTCTCGAACTCACAACGATCCTCCTGCCTCAGCCTCCCGGTCTAGATATATTTTTGGTTGTCATCAAGTTTGAGGGGTGTTATTCACATGTAATGAATAGAAACCAAGGATTTTGTTAAACAACTTACAACTAACTGGGTATATGGTAAATAGCTGTTATCCAAGCTACATGGAGACTGAGGCAGGACAACTGCAAGTTCAAGACCAGCCTGGGCAATTTAACAACACCTTGTCTCCAAAAATGGAGAAGGGTTTGGGGATATAGCTCAGAGGTAAGTGGGAAGTATTAAGTTCAATCTCTAGTACTGCAAAAAACAAAAATGAAAAAAAAAAAAAGAATCAAAAACCCCCAACATTTTACATTGTAGAATTATCTGGTCCTAACTATCAAGTGTAGAAATTGGGAAATTTGCTTTTTTTTTTTTTTTTTTTTA
>PVLA01020042.1:0-11005 GCA_004027455.1 Hydrochoerus hydrochaeris
CCCCCCTCCTCCTCCTCTGCAGCCTCCTCCTGGCTGAGGCTGCCTGCGGAACCCTGTCTGGGCTAATGCTGGGATTTCTGATGAGCGGGGCCATCTTTTCCGTGTAATGCCCGTGAACTGTGCAGGGTGTTTGTCCTCATTCATTCACACAGCTGTGGGCCCTGCTTCTTTGCTTGTCCAGGCCCTGTCTCTGGTCCCTCCAGCTTGTGGGGGACGGAACATGGCAGGCTGAGGGCATAAAGTTACTCACCTGGCACAGCGGGGCACCAGCTCCCACCAATCGCTTCGGTCTCAGCGGCTGGAGGCGTTGGTACCTCCTCCTGGTCAAGCAGGTCAGGAGCCTGATGTGAGGTCAGGGCTGCCTTCTTCCTGGGGGGCTGGAGGAGGCCCCCCGTGCCAGGCTGGCACCTGCTCTGTCTCCAGACGGGGCATCTCCCCTTTCCCCACTGCACTGGCCGCCCTGGGAGATGCTCCTGTCCCCCCACCCACCTGCGGATCTGCTGTTCGGTCCGCAGTCATAGCCCAGCCGCAGGCTGCCCTACATGTGACAGGGTTGCAGCTGGGGGCTGAGGAGGCCTCCAGAGACCCACCCCCCATCTGAGATGAGAGGTGGACCGGTGTCTGCTCTCAGGGAGCGGGACCCCAGCCCCCACCTCTCCCCAGCATCACTGTGTCTTCCTGGCCTTGACCGTTTGTGCCACCACCTGGGTGATGGGCACTTTCTGGTAGGTTCTGCCAGCCTGGGGCTTAGCTACCTAACAGGGCATCCACCCAGCTTGGTACCGGGCCCAGAGAAGCACCTTCTCTCTTCCAGAGTAACTTCTAGTTCTTCTAGTTCCAGAGATAAACCTCACCTCCCTTTTAGCTTGTGCACTGAGCCCTCTCCAATCCCCAGACTCCACAAGCACCCAGGCCTCCACCCCGGCCCCAGGCGTCTTCTGTCTTCCGTTTTGCACACAGATGCTCCTTCCATGGCTGTGGATGTGTCACTTTCCCACCTCCCAAACTCCTCCCAGCCAGGCTGATAAAGCAGCTCTACGTCTTTGTTCTCGCTGAGAGCACTTTTCTTTCTTTATAG
This sequence comes from Hydrochoerus hydrochaeris, assembly GCA_004027455.1. NCBI lineage: Eukaryota > Metazoa > Chordata > Mammalia > Rodentia > Hydrochaeridae > Hydrochoerus > Hydrochoerus hydrochaeris. The sequence goes on from PVLA01020042.1 coordinate 1,079, forward strand.
CTCTCCCGTGCTGCTTAAAGGCCTCTCTTCGCCTTCTCTCTCATTTTCAGCAGGCGGCCCGGGCTGCTCCCATTGCTGGATCAGCACCCTGTTCCCTGTCTGTCCCCGTGTGTCGCTGCGTCTGTCCTTTGGTGTCGCACACCGCGTGCCCTGTCCTGACCGTGCCCTGTGCGCCTTGCTCGTGCGACGGGCTCTCCCGCTCCTGCCTCTGACCCTGGTCTCGGTCATCCTTGTACAAAGTGAGCTGGAGATCAGCCTGAACTGCATAGCGAGACCCTGTCTCAAAGAGACCAAAAAAAGGTCATTTGTGGTTCATGGACAAAATTTCAGCTAATATAAATCACCTCAATCACCTCCTTGTTTTTAAAATTTTGAGAGAATCTTTCCCAACCAGAGAGCAGAGCGCTGTTTCCATTTTGGCCACCGGGTGGCGCCACAGCAGAAACCATGCGGGCCCTGCTCTCGCCTCTAACCCTGAGTCCCTCCTGCCCTCCCGGCAGCGCCACGCCGGGAAACGGCCCCTTAGTCTGCAGTGCTGAGTGTTTTGAGTCCTGTGCGTCCTGGGCTGCAGGAGCCCTGGCTGCAGGTGGCAGACACTATCCTGAAGGTGCCAAGAGGACAGGTTAAGGCCACTCCCGTGTCATCACCGGATACGTCACTTTATGTGTCTGTCTCCCCAGAGACGCTGGTCTTGGGGGTCAGACGATTCTCCCTGAGGGCTGCGGCTTGTGAGCTGTGGTCAGCCAGGCCCATGGCCCTTGGGCAGCAGGGGCTCTATTTCTGTTCCAGCCTAAGGCGCAGGAGGGGCAGAGGGAAGGGCTGGCTTCTCCATCATGCTGGGCAAGGTGCCACTGAGCACTGGGCCGGCCCGAGCTGAAGCCACCACGAGTGTAGCTGCAACTCAGCTCGCGGGGTGTCACTTGTGGACTGGGTGGCAGGCGCCTGGCACTGCTCTCTTGCCAATCACTGTCCCCTCCCCAGGTCCTTTCTCCATCCCCACAGCAGCCTGTTCGGTTCACCCCTCAGATGCTGGGGTCCTTTGGTTTCCTGTGGTTGCCCTGCTCTGTCCTTCCTGCCACAGATGTTTCTGGCCATCCCCCAGCGCCAGCCACTTGGCTCTGTGCTGAGGTCACAGCGGCCAAGCTGGCAGGTGTGTTCACCACCAGCCCACAGCCTTGTGGGGGAAGAAGACACAGAAGGTCACGGTGACACAGGAACTGGGAGAGCAAGACACGGGCAGGTGGCAGGTGGCCTCCTGAGGCGGTGCGGGCAGGCACATCCCTGGAGAGAGGCAGCTGGAGCCAGGCACGGTGGGGGCAGAGGCCAGCGGCTGAGGTCACTGGGGAGGAGGAAGCAGCCCCTGCAGGGACCGGGAACCAGGCAGCAGGTGAGCAGGAAGTGGGTGAGGAGCCTTCGGGGGCTCTTCAGAGCAGGGCGTGGGGATGATGTTGGCATTGGCTCTGGGTGCTGAGCGGAGGAGGCTGCAGGGCTGGACAGGTGGCTATGGGACAGTGGGACCACACAGTGGCAGTGGACAGGAACAGAGTAGAGGGAGTGAGCACTTCCTGGCCAGCTCTGATGTCCTGGACAGTCATCCTGCAGGGCAGAGCTCTCCTACTCAGAGTCCTCCCCTAGGACGCGGCCAGCTGCCAGCCAGCCTGTGCCAGGTCACCTGCTTTTCTGTGACTCAGTGTGTTGGGAGGAGCCAGATGGAGACTGGTCTTCCCAGAAGTCCTTGCCCCTCCTGGGGAGTTCAGGGCCCCTGGTGCCCATGCCCAGGCTCTGCCCTCCTGCCCCACAGATGGGATTGCTGAGCCACCCCTCCAGGTTACCTGGGTGCGGCAGGTGCACTGCCAGAGCCAGGCCTTGGGGCCAGGAGTCCCTGTACCCTGCAGTGGGGCCCTGGGAGTCTCCTGACTTCCTCATGATGGGTGTCACGGAAGGTTAGCAGGGCTGGTAAGAAACTGGCCCTGGATTCTATTCTGAAAGGCAGCAGACCCTCCGTGCAAGACTGGAAGATGTGCAGATGGCTTCCTACTTCTTTTCACGCCTAGAAACCCCTTGGATGTTATCTGTGCCACCTGACTCCTCACTTACAGAATTGGAAACTCAGTCTCTCCCTGTCCCTATTGTCACCATCTCTTTTCCTGCCCTGCCCCGCCCCACCCCGCCACATCCTCCTGAGCCATCCCTCTCCCTGCCTTGATTTGCTTTCTCCAGCTTGGCAGGTGGGGTGATGGTTGGGGACAGCACTCAGTGCAGAGCCAAGGACCTCGGGACGCAGCCAGGCATGACAGCGTGCTGTGCGTGCGTGCAGACAGGACGGGCCGGGCCAGTGCTGCCCTCCTGGGTCTGACAGTTCTCTCCACACCAGCCCGGCACCTCCAAGTCGGCTTTGGGAACTGGGGCAGCATCCACAGTAACGGTAAGGAGCTGGCCCTGTGGAAGGAAGCTCCGGTCAAGTTCAGCTGAGGCGCTGCTCTCACAGGCTCAGCACAGGGCTGGACTGCAAGGTGGACCCAGCTCCGGATTCCCAGGGAGCCCCCGCCAAGGCAGGGTGGACGGCTGCATGCAGCTCTGCAGCTGGGCAAAAACCCCAGCTGCTCCGGAGGTGGCAGACCGTGGACGTGACATCAGTCCTGGGTGGGGAGGAGCTGTGTCATTCCTACCCACAGAACCTGAAACAGCCAGGTTTCTGCTACTGATTCTGAAGAGCGAAGTTCTCAGTGGGCAAGTGGCCGAGCCGCAGAGGAAGCGGCTATCCAGACTCTTCCTGTCATCGGCACTTGGTGAGTGGCCAGGCAGGCTTTATCGTCCCCACCGATACGATCTCCCTGTCCAGTGGCACTGTCTGTTAACTGCTCTGTTGGCCGCGGGATGGGGCTGGATGGAGGAGGCCAGGAGGCCATAGGAGGAGGTTGTGACTGAGGTCCGGCCTGGTTCTCCAGGCCCTCGGGATATGGAGTGACATGAGCAGGGGGAAGGTTCAGTGGGAAGGTGAATGAGGGGTGGCAGGGCTGACTTGGGGTGCCATAGAGCAGACTCACAGAGACACCTGGGAGCAAGTGAAGTAGGTCTGAGCCCTGCTTGCTGATTGGCTTGCTGACATGTGGCTCTGGGGTCAGCACTTCCGACGGGGGGATGACCTCAGGGGAATGTGGGTGGACTGAAGGGACGGGGAAGAAGCAGGCAGAGTCCAGGGACACAGAGGCCCAGCGGAAGCACCTGGGAGAGAAAGGGACAGCCAGGTACCAGCAAGGGGGACACCCAGGAGACAGCCACAATGAAGGGCAGGGCCACCAGCCCCAGGCTGGCTGCCAGCACGGCTGGCCGTGTCTCTGGGTGGTGGTCACAGGGTCCCGGGACTCGCCTGGAGTGGATTTAAGCAGTGCACAGGAGCAGAACCGGAGGTGACATTTTGGGGGGGAACGGCGGTCGAGACCAGGTGGACAAGGCCGGCGGGAAGGCTCTGGCGCTGGGAGGCCGGAGGCTACCGAGGGGCAGAGGGCAGGGACAGCTCCAGGCTCAGCGAGCTGGGGCACTCAGCACCAGGAGCATCTGTGAGGCAGGGACAGCCATCCTCCTCTCTCCTTTCGGGGGCTGTCACCTCCCCGAGGCCCAGCAGCTCTCCACCTGCAGGGCCTCCGGGATTCCTAGAGTCTCCTCTTCGGCTGGGTCCGTGGTCCGCGGCCCCGCCTACTCCGCCAGTAGCCCGGCCATTCCCTGAGGTGCCTCTCCATTGGCTGACATGGCTTCGGGACCCGCCCTGCCACCTCTTCCGCGATTGGAGCACGGGCCCGCCCGTCAGCGCCGGTGCCTGGGAACGGAAGGGGCGGTACGGGGGGGCCAGAGTTCCCAGGCTGCTTGACCCGGACTGGAAGTCAGTGTGGGGTCCGCGGGGGCGGGGGCTGGCGGTGTCCTCCGCGAATTGAGGCCTCCCTGGTCCTTGGGGACACAGCACCGCGGGCCCTGGCCTGTGTGGGGCCCGTAAGGTCCGCGAGGGCCCGCCCTGGGGCAGGAAGGGGGCGTCCGGGAGGCCGAGAGCCCCGGCGCTGCTGCGGGGTCCCCACGGCAGGCAGCCGGGCTGAGCCCTTCACTCGCGGGACCTGGAGAAGGGACGCTGGGCCCGGGCAGGGCGGCCGGGCTCCCGCAGCCCAGCGGAACCGCGGCCTGCGGATCGCGCTCCTGGCCGCCCGGGCTGGGCGCTGGCCGGGAGCCGCCCTGGCTGGTTTCCCGGGTCCGTTTGTGGCTGTGACTCAGGAGCGCAGCCTCAGCTGCCTGCATTGCTTTATGCTCACTGACCCCCCCATGTCAGGTGGACATCAGGACCCGGTCATAGGCAGGGGCAGAGCTGGACCCTAGGTCCAGGGGATGCTGGGGTCGCGAAGGAGCACAGCTGAAGGAAGTGTGGGGCTCAGGGGACTCTGGCCTGACTGGTAGAGTGACCGCTGTAGACAGGCTAGCGTGAGTGGCCGTCCCCGGGGGCAGTAAGGGGACACAGCTGTAGTAGCTCATGAGGGTGGTCAGCTATTGAGGTTCTTGCTAAAATGGATTAGAAATCTGACGACATTGTGGTCTGGCGAGAGCTTGTTGTCACTCGTTGTGGGCCATTGGACCTGCTATTTTATTTAAACAAATTTTTTTGGTTTTTTTGAGATGGGGTCTCACTGTGTAGCTCAGACTGGCCATGAACTCACACACCAGTCCTCTTGCCGCAGCCGTCCGAGTGCGGGGATGACAGCTGTGCGCCACTGTAGCCAGCTCGGACCTACTGTTTTATTAAGGGTTGGAATTAACCTAGCAAGTTGTCCACGGTGATGAAATCAAGGGTCACCCTGTGACTTCAGAGCCCCAATGTGTGTCTATATCCTAGCTACAGCGCTGGGCTAGTGTGTACAAGCAGCAGGGTCCTGAACATGGGTGTCCTTCTGTGTGTCCCCTCCTGTTCACTCTTGCCCTGTGTCCTCTGTGGCCGTAGATTCTGTCCTCCAGCCCTGCGGGCTCTCAGGCCTGGACACTTGTTATGAGGCTCTGCTGTGCACTGTAGGACATTTAGCAGCAACGCTGGCCTCCCCTCCCTGGATGCCAGTAGGACTCCTCTCCCACCGAAGACAACCACCGTGTCCTAGGCTGTGGTCGGTGTCCTCTGGGGTACAGAACTGCCACCACCTGTGACCCGCTGGTCCCAGCATCCTGCTTAAAAGTGACGCAGAGAGGAGTCCTCCTCTTAGGGATTCGCCGTAGGATCTGCCAGGGTGACACACAGCCAGTCAGGGACAGAAGGTCAGGGACTTACTTGTGGAGGGAAGGACACATCAAAGGCTCCGCACAGTGGGTGGGAGAGGTCTGAGGCTGACCCAAGGTGAGGCTGAGAGGAGGTGACTTTGGAGGTGACTTCGGAGCTCTGTGTCCCCGGCATTGTCTTGCAGTGGTCCTAAGAGGAGACAGGTTGTCCCCGCTGTCCTGTGATGTGTCCTCCAGTGGTGCTCTGCAGGCACTGAGGCTGGGGTGCAGCAGCCAGGGCTGTGCTCTGGGGCGGCCCCGGCCCCCGACCTCTCACGGACCGTCCTCCCAGTGGCCGCTTGCCCCGCTTGCCCCTTTCTCGCGGCTGCTCTGGCCCATGGAGGTCTGGCTGGCGGCTCAGGCTGCTGTGTGCAGGCCCAGGAGGGCAGGTGCACTGAGGCGTAGGGGAAGGAGCCTGGCTAGAGGCGGAAGAGCGTCCTGCAATCTGTGGCCCCTTCTGCCCCTCTGTCCCCTAGGTCCTCTGCTCTGCCCAGCCCAGCCTTGCCTCCCTTGCTGGTTTTACCACTGTGCTGTTCCCACTTCGGGGTACAGTGCAGCCTGAATGTGTCCCTGGGTGCTGTGTCCTGGTGCCTGCTCTCCATCCTCTCTGGTCTTCTCTGTGTCACGACTGCCTTGGTTGAGGCCTGGCCCAAGTGACGTGGGCAGTTGAATGAGTGGTGTCAGGAGGAGGTGGACTGGCCTCTCAGAGCACAGCCACTGGGCACACATAAAGATTCCTTGGTGGCTTTGAGCCCCTGTCTTCTGGAGAGTGATTACTCTGTTTTGTGCCAAGTGGCTTTGCACATTGTACATTGAAGGGGCTGGAGGTGGCATTGGCCCCAGTCTGTCCTTAGTGCCTTCCCTGCTGGCTCTGGGCTTTTTTCCTGCAAGTCCAGTGGCCTTGAGGACCTGTCCCTCATGTGCTGAGTCTCCCCGGCCTGGCACTGGGGGGCTGCATAGCAAGGCTGCTGGCACCTGGGCAGGGGAGGGGGCATGGAGGAGCAGGTGATGCTGTCACCAGGTTTCTGATGGGACTGAGGCCTGGGGAAGCCGGGCTGCTGCCAGGACCCAGTGGGCTGGCCTCTGGGAACCAGCACTGGGCACCAGGTGTGTGGCAGGGTCTGAGCAGGGTCAGGAGGGGCCAGGAAAGAGGTGGTTTTGGGTGCCCAGCTAGGTGCCCCACTGAGGACACAGGGGCTCACTCCCAGGCAGGGGCTGGGCCAGCGGGGGGCCCTTTTCTGTGGGGACCCCTAGAAGAGCTAGGGCCCAGCCTGTGGCTCCTTGGAGCAGTGTTGGGGTGGTGGCCCGGCTCCACCGAGTTCCCAGGGAAGGAGTTGCAGGACAGCCGGGGGCCTGGGCAGTATGAGCCCCAAGGGCTATGCTTGCCCCGGTGCTGAGGTCCCGGGCTCCAGGAAGCTGGGGAGCCGCAGTCTAGGAGACCAGAGGCCCGGAGGGTGAGGAGGAAGGTGTTCTTAGCCCTGCAGGACTCAGTGCTGGTGCCTGGTGGACCCTGTGGTGTGCAGGTGCCCTGGGAGCTTTCCCGGTGGGCTTGGCTGCTGAACTGCAGGGGTCTGGCTTTTCCCTTGGGGTTCTGCTTGCTGTGTGTGTGACTTGTGGCCCTCGGTGTCACAGGCTTTGAGATCCAGAGAAAGTGCTTTGGGATGAGGTGTGACACGAACGGACGCACCTTTTCCTCCCGCTGCAGGGTTTTGGTAGCGTAATAAGAAGGCACAGAGAGCGCAGCAAGTTTCCAGGTGACTTGGCAATTCACAGAAATTAGGAGCTCACGCCGTCCCCTCCCATAGGACCTCTGCTGCCACCTCCCCTCTGAAGCTGACGCCTATCCGCTGGCCACGCTCTCCCTGTCCCCCTAAATTCAGCGGGTGTTTAAAACTCATGCTTTAAAACTCCTGTCCTGTTGAGGCCTCTGTGACAATCCTGTTCCCTAGGGCCGAGATGTAGGCATCGTGGCCACCCCATATCCCTGAGTGCTGCCTGGACTGGGGGGAGATGAGGTCCTGCTGCGCACCCCCTGTTTCCAAGGCAAGGTCAGCCTCATGCTGCTGGGCACCAGCCTGGCCAGGGAGTGCCCTTGTAGGCCTGTCCACTGCTGAGAAACTAGAGCCCTGAGATGCGGTGGCCCTTGAGTGAGTGACAGCCTGAGCCAGGCCGGTCCTGTTCTCAGGCAGGGGCAGGGGGACAACAGCAGGAGCGAGGGGTGTCCCACTAGGTCTCCCTACGAGGGTGACCTCAATGGAAAGACAGTGGCAGCAGCAGCAGGTCTCGGAAGGGCGTGGGGAAGAGCAGGGCGCACCCAGACACCAAGCACAGGGTCCCCGTGGAAGCCAGCGATCCTGTGGCCAGGTGCCAACCTCATGGCTGATCCCTGTGGGGGTCTCCACAGCAGCCGGAAGGTGGGGACAGCCCGCGTGGTCATCAGCTACCCATGGCCATGGCGAGGCTGTCCTGGGCCCCCGCAGTGACAGGCCAGTTGGCTGTAAAAACAAGCAGCTCTCCTGGGTTGGCCACAAGCTGGCCACGTCATGGAGGGCCTGGGAGCTGTGAAACTGGTGACAGAAGCCCTCGACTCGAATTGCCCGGCGTAGGGAAAGCTGGGGCTGGGGAGTGGCACTGGGGATGCCAGCGGGGTGGCCGGGCTTCTGCAGGCTGAGGGAAATGCTTTGGTGCCAGCTGGAGGCAGTTGCAGTCCACATGGTGGACCCACTGAGTGCCACCAAGCCGCAGCCTCTAGATGGAAAAATTGGGTCAGGGGACTGTCCCCTTGCGGACGGGAGGGACAGTGAGGCGCGATGCACTGCTCTCCCCGGGGCATGCACAGCCCTGGCCCCTCCTTGGGCTTCCTGCTTTCTGGGTGTCCCCACCTGGACCCGACCCTAGAGGTTGTTTGTGTAGCAGTGCCTCAGTTTCCCCAGCTGCCTGTGCCTCCACAGCGATCTCACTGATGCAGCCTCCTTTGGAGAAGTCGGGACGGAGTTCGGTGTGGCGGTGTCTGCCCCTTACCCCAGTGTTCATCTCTGGCTGTGCTTGGTGTGGGTCCCCTGGTGTGCAGGCACCCGGGCTCTTTCAGTGATGAAGCCTGAGGTGGCGATGGAGCCCAGGCACCTGCCTTCGGGCCTGGGGTGGGGGCTGGGACCTGACAGGCCAGGCTGGTGCCAGGCACCCTTCCCCTTGCTCTGGAGAACACGAACTTTCCAGGGCTCTTGGGCAGGGCCGCGGTGGCCCCCCTCGTATGAGCACAGAAAGCAGCCCGGACGGAAAGGCCCGGTAACTGCCCGAGAGCACACAGCTGGGCGGAGGTGGAACTGGGGTCATGATGGAGCAGCTCCGCAGCAGCTAGTGCAGGTGTCGTAGAGGCCGGTTTCTGGGGTACAGTTTTACTCAAAGGTGTGTGGACACTCAGGTTCAGAGGTTTATTTTTAAAGAAACGAAAGTTTGGGTTGATGAAAACGCTGTCCACCCAGCTCCACCCACCAGGCTGTGGTGGGCTCGCTCCGGTAGACCAGGAGTGGGACGCAGCTGCATTTCTGGCCAGCTGTGGACCTCTGCCCCGAGGAGACGCCCTGTTCGGGCCGCTGTGTTCGGGCCGCGTTGCCGGGTCGGGTCGTCTCTGTGTGACCTGGTCGCATCGCAGTGCTCGCCCTCTGCTGACACCCACCCCCTCGGTCTCTCTTCCTGTCCTAGAAGAGTCTTCCTGAGGCGAGGAGCCATGGGCAACAGCAGGAGCCATGCGGGGAAGAGCCCCTGCTCCCAGCTTCTTCCCGAGGAGCAGGCTGAGGTGGACAGGCTCTTTGACGCCCTGTCATCGGACGAGGACAGCGCGGAGGCCTCGCCCCACTGCTTCTCTCTGAAGGCTCTGAAGGCAAGATCCTCACCGTTGCTCAGGGCCGATGTGGGGCTGGGGGACCCCATGAATAGGTTCTCTGTGGGGGGCAAGATGGCACTTGGTTTTGGCTCCATGGGCCACATGGCCCCTGCTGCAGTTACTCTGTCCTTGTTGCCAGTGACGTCTGCATGATGCCCTCTTAAATCAGCACTGTGCTCTGTGTTAGAGGAAGGAATGTAGGGTGGATGGTGAGGGCCGTCCACTGAGCATTTTAACTGGAGGCCACACCAGAGGGCAGCTGGCTCCCGTCCCTCCGGCCCCGAGTGTCCTGGCTGCCGTCCCAGAGACCGGGTCTCAAGTGACCCAGACGGAGGGAATATGGTGGTTTGCCTGAGGCAATGCCTGGGCCTTGCATTGCAGGCCCCCTGCCTGAGCTGGACCTGCCCGTCCCACGCTGGGGCCCATTCTGGGGTCCTGAGCCCTCGTTTGGGGCTCTCACTGAGCAGGGCACTGGCAAGGCCTCTGCCCTGTCCCTGGAGGGGGTGGGAGGTGCCGTCTCTAACAGCCCGTCTTCTGGATGTGCAGAAAGCAGTGATGGGGGGCTCGGGGTCCCCCCACTGTGCTTCTTTTACAGATGAACTGCTGGGCATTGGGGGGGTCACAGCTGTCTGTACATGTCTCCAGGTCAGCAGCACAGGGTCCAGGGCCACCACAGCTGCACAGGTGTAGCTTGCCCAGCAGTGGCGGCTCTGGCTGCAGGGTGGGCACTGAACCCGTGGACCAGTAGCAGGACACAGGCC
>PVLA01020043.1:0-10966 GCA_004027455.1 Hydrochoerus hydrochaeris
TTGTGTAAATTGCAGTTGTATCTAGGAACTTTCTTGTGGATATTCATGCTATGCCATGGTCTTGGCTAAAAGTGCTTACTCATTTGCAAGGCTGTGATAATGTGTCTAGAGGAGGGTGGGGCATTTCTGTGGTTAGAGGGAAAGAGGCTCTGTGTGACTGGCAGCCACTGTGGCAGCTTCAATCTAGATTGCACGATTCATATGACAGAGCAACATTAACCAAGCAAAATGCTAATGCAAGATAGATGTAAATGCCAGATACAAACTATATCAAGAAGTGTGATGATGAAGCAGAACGTAGGAAAGTAGAAAAAAAGGAGGATAACTGGTACAGCAAGAAAGTGAAAGGGAACAATAAGTAACTTAAGAATTAATTCATTCCACTGTTACCAGGTTTTATCTTGCACAATTGAAGGGTGATTTTGAGAAAATTAGCATCATTTAAATCATTAAATCACGTAATTCTACTATGCTTGCATACTTTTGCAATCAGAAAAATATTCATTTAAAAAGAGCATCTACTTGGATATCTAACATTAAAATACAAAAATAAATAAAGGGCTATTTTCAAGCTACTTATTGTAGAAGGCTTTGTTAAATAAAATTTATAAATTATATAATCCTGAGAATTTTAGCATTTGAATTATATGCAGGTTACATTTAAGAATTAAACTGTACACCCAAATCTATCTATCTATCTATCTATCTATCTATCTATCTATGAAGTAGATAATTGTTAGTTTCCATTCTTTTCCCTTAAGAGACAAGCATTGAATTACCAGAAAAATAATCTTTCAGAAGACCAGTGACACTGCTCCTATTCCTTAAGACATAATCATTAAATTCAGTTAAATGGTTTACATAGATTCAGAAAGTATTTCATGCCTCAGTTGCTCAAGGATTTAAGAGACAGCAAAAGCAGAAGCAAGAGGCTAAGACTGGGAGGATGTTAATCAACACGAGGCATATGCAAATTGTGGTGGAAAACAAAAGGAATGAGGCAAGTCCAAGTTTAAGGAGAAGAGGAAGTTGAGAGTTAATAGCACCCTGATGTGAGTCCACTAGCATGGCAGTGGCAGCTACTGAAGTCCTAAAGGTCTGTCTGGGCAGCAGAGCATGCTAGCAGTGTGCTTTGAGAGCGTTCGCTAATACTTTGAAGCTGCATTTTTCAGTGTAGCGCCTTGGAACGAAAAAAGTAGAAGGAACTAGAAGTTTAAATTTCTTCAGAAGGCCATTCACAGACTGTGGGGGGGTGGAAACAAGAATTCACCAAGAAGCAAGCCCTCTCTGCCCTCTGCAAACCAGCACCAGGGACAGGCCGCTGCCTGAGTGCGGGGAGACCAAACCCTTCCCTATGAGTCAGCACCATTAGCACTATGGGGGGAGGGGGGGACAAGGATGCACCGAGAATCAAACCCTCCCTGGGAACCAGTGCCATGTGCAAGTTGCCGCAGGTTGGGGGACAGCCAGGCCCCAAGCCTCTTCTGGTGCACAGGCTGGCAAACAAGAAGAGCCAATCCCTGCCACCCCCCATAAGTGACCAGCTGATCCAGAGAAACACAGGCTGCAATGATAGCTGTTGAGGTGAAACATAATTTGATGCTTGTGGTGTTTGGTGTTTCACTACCTTGCAGGTCTAGGGCCAGTGGTCTGATCTTCCATTCAGAGGATAGTGGTACACAGTGGGCCATCTAGAGGGAATCTCCTCCTGAAGGTGGTGGCCATTGTTAACTCCCTATTATCTTGTTTTGAAGTCCTGTATCATTTGCATTGTTTTGTGGGTTGGGATTTGTTCTGTTTTGTTTGATTTTGTTATACCAAACAATGAGCAGCTATTTCAAAGATAACAAGATATATTATGGTAGCCATTTTAGATTTACTCTTGTTTTGTTTCGAAGTCCTTTATTACATTCATTGTTTTGTTTTTATTGGTACTGTTCTGTTTGATTTTGACTATATCTGAAGGTATCTGCAGCTATTTTGGAGACAACAGGAGGCATTATGATAAATAACTATTGTTGGTTTTGTATTGTTTTGAAGTTCTGTATCACTTACAATTTTTTTAATTAGTTTTATTATGCTTCAGTTTCCTTAGTTTTACCCTCTTTAAAGTAAAATAGATAAATAAATAAATTTCTTCCAGAGATTTTTTTCTTCCCCTTGGGAATATGCACTCAAATTTCACAGCATGAATATTCTCAGTTCATCTGACAGGGGCAGAGAGAAGTAAAGAAACTATTCAATATTAGTGAATGCAGAGAACTTGACTTCAGTTCAACAAGACTGGCTCAATCAAAATCAGAAACAAAGGGGAGATAAAATTCCCTCATCACCCTTAGATTGTGGCTCCCAGAACTTTGCCATTGTACTTTTGATTTTTCTGTGATTTTTGCTAAACAAACTCTTACTAGTCTTCAGGGATAACCTTAGACATAACTTTCTTCAAGACCACCCTGCCAAACAAACTATAATATTTTCTTCCTCTAAACCTCTCTAACATATTAATACCTCTTTTAGAAAATTTTCCTTTCCTTAATTATAAGCTACTTGAAAATAAGCAAGCAAATGTTACTTTTATCTATTCAACATAATGCCAGATGTAGAGCTTAACGCTAATATATGGAGGAATATTAGATTTTCCTTGATTGACAGATTGCTGCTTGACTTTATCAGAAAAAAATTCTGAAAGAATATATATACAGCAACCACTTGCATCCATCAAAAACTATATATATACATATATGTACATATATGTATTAATTGAAATGAAATATCTGAGGTGATCATCAACACCATTCTGTGTGGTGATGGATCTGGCAGTTTACAGACTTTCACAAGATAGCAAACAGCTAGGATGTGCTACAGCTAAATTCAAACTGAGGTACAATTAACTCTAGTTGACAATCTTTTTGCCATTTTATACCACCTCCCTTACTGTGAAGATACAACTCATGGAAAAGAGGAGAGCACCTCAGTGTCCTCATCCTGATCTCCAAATTCTCTGCTATCCTTTCTGACAGATTAAGAGAAGGTCATCCTAATGACGCCAAAGTCACTTCTTTACTGTCCCTGTCTTTTTCTTCCATGGACAGATTAGAGGAAAGCTGTCAGTAAGTCACAAACCAGGAAGATTTCTGTGGTCAATATCTATTTTTGATCAGAGAATAATGTTTGAACCATCAAGTGTAATTTTTAGTATGTATACTGAAGTACTTCACATAAAACACACTGATAAATGCGAGCAGCAATGTCATTTTAATTTGTATTTTATGAAAAATAATCTTCGTACCTCTAATGATGTATAAAATGTAATTCTTTGGTCATAAATGAGTGAAACAGTTCCATACATTCTGGTAGAGCAAGCTATGTAATATGCCTAGGGAACAGATAATTCATTCCTGACAATAATAACTAAAACTATGGCAGTGATGTTTATATTATATACTGCCTGGGACACTCCAAATGTGTAATGTGTCCTGGGACTCACATTTTAAGAGATGAAAAAAAAATGAAAAATTTCATGAGGGAGCAAAAGATGGTAAGTGGTTTTTAAACCAATACTACTATTAATAAATCAAGGGAAAACTACAGAATAAAAAGAGAAAGCCCAGAAGGAACATGTCTTTGGTCTCTAAATATCTTATAGATCATCATTTAGGAGAAAAAAAGCATATACCATGTTATTCCAAAAAATAAAGCTAAGGTAAGACAGTGGGAATTTCAGAAGCCAATCTCATGGAATTTTCAGGTCAGAGTAAGGATTCTTTCCTCAGCTCATGCAATTCTAACCATCAGGTGCAACCAAAATGTAAGAGCCTGCTGATTAGAATTGGCCTTCCATCTCTCTGACATCTTCCAGAAGACACTTCTTGAACCTTCCAACTGGGATATTCTCTTGTACATGACTCAGCAGTGGCCCCCGTTTACCATCCTGTGTCTGGCTCAGCCTCTAATGTGGCCACAGAAGGTGCTGCAGAGGTGGGGAGAGTGGTAACCAGGGGTCCAGCTGAGGTGGAGTCTCTCCATGTGTGCTAATGTGTTTTGACAAAAGTTCCCCATTTGTCCTTTTCAAATGCAGTTACCAAGGCAACTGCTTGCCTGTGCACTGGGAAGCAGGCAGAGCCTACGTGAAATTATGGCCACTTTGTTCTAAGAACAAAATGATTTCAGTGACCAGAGCTTGTTTCGCAGAGAACAAAAGGCTGAGAACTTGTGTTACAAAGTGAGACATCAGCTAAGTGATTCTTCTCAAGGAAAAAATAACTAGGAGAGTGAGTTTGTGTCAAATCTCCAGCCCTAAGTTCTGTGATTAGAAATGTATTGCATCAGGCTCAATTCATGTTTGTATTACAGTGAAGAGAATCACTAGCAAGACTAAGAAATCAAGTTTCAAATACCAGTGAGGCTCAATTTGTCATAACCTTTCCAATCTGAACAAAGTCAAAACAGAATAATGGTTAAGTGCATAGACTTTCAAATGTGACTGCCTGGGTTAAAACTTGGGCTCTACCAGTAATAAGCTCTTGCCTTGGCATGGTACTAAACCTCTGTGTCATCCACTTCAGTTAGCAACCATCACTGAAACAAAATTCCTAATACACAATTTACAGGAAGAAAAAAACCCACACGTTTTGGTTCACAATTTCAGAGGTTTTACTAAATGATTGGCTGCCTCCAGCACAGAGGCATCATGGCAGAGGGCAGTGCCACTGGGAATCACTTCCAGTTGTAGGAGCTGGAAGAAGTGAGAGCAAGGACAATGCCAGGGCAAAAGGGTTCAGAGCAAAAATATGGTCCTCAAGGTCGGACCCATGTGACCTACTCAGACATACACAGAAGTGTGCTTTACTAATTTCCTGAGCACCTCTCAAGCCAATCAGGTTGAGAATCAAGGTTCAGCATGAGGATCATTTTCTACACAATAAAAATAAGAAAAATACTTACCTGTTTGAGTTGCTTAGTGTCTTAACAACTTTTCTCTCGTTGCTGAGACAAAATACCCGACACCCAGAGTTTAAAAAGCAAAGGACTTTTTAGCTCACAGTTTGTAGAGGTTGCAGTCCATAATCAGCTGGCTCCAAAGCAGGGTGCATGTGGCAGAGAGGCAACTGTTCATGGCAGCAGAAAACAAAAAAAGCAACAGGGCGTGGGGGAGAAGACTGTCTCTGTCCTTAATATTGTATGCAGGATGCTTGTCCTACAGTGGGTGTAGCACTCACACCCTTAATCTTAGCCAAAACTATGTCAAGCCTCTCAGTGGAGTGAGTTACTAGTCATATGCCGTTAATCCCAGCATCATACACTCTAGATTCAGCCACCTATGAAAAAGCCACATGATGGCACGAGGCTTTGGAGGACATCAAGACATAAACTGCAACACTAAATAAGTAAATGACTCAATATATAAGTTATTTAGAAAAATTCTGGCATGTAGTAAAACATATTAATGTTAGCTATTGTTATAATGGCAAAAACTGGTATGGTTGTTTCTGGTACTAATGAGGTTATCAGGAAGCACTGAGAATAAGCCACTTAGGGACCCTAAGATTTTGGCTTCACACACAGTAAGTCAAGAAAAGAGGAAATGACACTTATGGAGCCTTTGTGTGGCAGTTAGGAGGGACTGTCAATTTGATTGATTGACTTTGGGATCCATCCAGAGAACTGGTGGAACATACAACTGTGTGTGTCTCAGTGGATACTGTAGGTGTGGCCTTGGAATCTATGTATGGTCTCTCACTCCTTCCTCTCTGGAAATGTTATCCTGTTCTGTCTTCCAGAAGCCATGTGCTGAGTAGGTTTTCTCCACAGGGTCCTTCTGCCAAGATGTATCTGTCTTGGAGTCAACTGACCATGAACTTAACCCCTTAAAACATGAGCCAAATTGCAAACCTCCCTTTAAGTGTTGAATATCGTGTGCACCACCAGAAAGGCTGACTGACACAATACGCTTGCAGAGATATTGACATCTTATCAAAAAAAGAGATCAAAAAAACTCCCTAGATATGAGAATTTGGAGAAATTTCTAAGCCCTATGATTTCTGATATGATGGAACTGTAGTCTTGCTCATCTCCCATTTAGGACAAAAATGAACACTCCAAAGAGCCAACAGGAAAAAAATGTAATGATTCTTTCCCCTAGAACACATTTTACTATTAATGCCTTCCAGATTTTCCCTTTCTAACTTATAACTCCTCTTCACATAATAGGATGTGTTATGGATGCTGCTAAAAAAAATAGGAGCAATAAGTCTCCCACTAAGATGTTCCCATTCTCCTGTTTTTTCCTTGTGTATCCTATCTTGTGCTTCAAGAGTTTGGTCTTTCCAAGCAACTTGGTTCTTATGGCAAATCAGATCAGTCAAATTATAAGCAATTAACATCTACTTTCATATCATGTTTATCAGCTGGTGAAATGGCTTCATCTGGTGACTGACAGGGAAGAGAATGTGGAATAGAGCTTGGTGTATTGCTTAGTTGAGGAGCAGCTTGGATGTTCTAACCCAGTAGCTTAACAAAGACTCTGACATCTCCTATTATAAATTTCTTTTTCCTCTCTTGCGCTATCAATGGACCTCTATTCAGATCATCAAATTGGCCAGTGTTGGTCATTTACCAACCTTCTCTAAACTGGAGCAAAGTAGAGTTTCTATGGTCTCTTCTTTTGACACCAAATGCAACTTTTACATGCTACTGAAAAAATGCCTATACCCTTTTGTATTTTTGTGAATATATTTATATTCATCTATAACAAGCTTTGCGGAGGGAACACATTTGTCTTAGCTACTATCCAAAGTGTTCACCTACTGTGGTGTAACACGTAGGTCTTCAATAAGCATTTGTTAGATTGAAATAAATTTAGAAGACATTCATTTTAGAAAAGGTTTACAAAAAATGCAATAATTACTAGCTTTTACCAAAATTAACAATGATACAAAAACAAATAACTGTTTGGTTTTTCCATAGATAAGGAGAGAAAAAGTCCAGAGTAAACAAGCTATCTCCATTCTTCTTGAATTTAGTCCATGAATATGTATTGAGATCTCTGTGCTCCAAACATGGTGGAATTCATTGGTCTCCAAATACTGTCTCTCCCAGAATCTCACGTTGCTCACTGCCAGGACTGGAAAACCTGTGTGGTAGAAGATCAAGAGAACTGGAGATGCACAGATGTAGTGGAGACCTGAGCAGAATAAAAACATCCTAGCCCAAGCTCCAGGAGGACCTTCAACTAAGGTTTTCAATTCTGCACAATGCTGCTAGGAAGAAACTCTTCTAGAGGCAGCAAAAGAAAAGGCTGCTTGGAATGATTCTCACAAAGGTTGTCAAATTTGATTGTACCTTTTAACATAACAAACTATTTTTACCTGTGCTCCAATTAAGCCAGAACATCTAGGGATGACACCAAGCCACTCAGTTTTCACAGCCTCCCAAGGTTACTCTAATGTGTAGCCGGGTTGACAGCTTCTCCACAATCCTGCTGTCCACTGTGCAGTTGGACTCACGATCGCAGTTTCTCAGCTGATCACCATTACTGTGCTCTATTGTTCAGACAAAACCAGGGCAAGGGTGAAAACAGTTCTGCTATGCACACTTCATGCTATTAAGATGTCCAGTCATTCAGTGGAACATCAATCTGTTGTAAATACTTTAAGTTAGTTTTGTTTGGGATTCAGCATTTTATACATTTGTGTTAGCCTATTGTTGGAAAGACTGCCTCTTGATCTGTCCTTCTGTGGTTTTGCTGCTGCTTTTTTTTCCCTCTATTGCATACCTACAATGTCGTTGTCATAAGGACCAAGAAGGGCATCTAATAGCAAGATGCGTCACGCCTTTTCTCTTCCCCCAAGTGCTCTAACCCACAACCAATGGGGTCAATTCTGAAAGTTTCAGGACTTACAGAAATAATAAACTGACTGGTTTAAGAACATTATTCAGGAAGGGTCAAGAACTTGGGCATGAAATCTAATTTTACCTGCTTATATTTTGTATGCTTTGGGGTAGTTTATCTAACTTCTTTCTGATTCATTTGCCTCATAATTAAGAAATGAGAAAATGATCATGCATATCTCTTAAAAGTTGTGACTATTAGGACATAGAACATGTGAAGATAAACTGTAACAAAAACATAAAGTATTATCCTGTACTGATCTACAATTCCATTAAAATTATGGCAACATTAGAAGTAATATGACAGGATTTAATGAAACATCCTAGTCAGGACCATATGCATTTCATATATGGAGAGATTCTGACAGTGTAGCATTTAAAAATATCATCCTTCTTTACTGTAAATCTTCTGGGTTGTATGTGAAAATTTATGATTATATTTCATAATGAGAGCAATAAGTGAATTTATTTTGTGGCAGTAAAAGTTTTGCCTCTATATTTAGCATCAGAGACAAAACAAAGGAAATGGCCTTGCAATTCGGCAATGGTTTTCGATTGCTCATTTGCCAAACAACATAATTACACCTAACATTCATACAGAACTCTTTCTTCATCTTTGCATGAACAACTGCCTGGTCATTCAGTTTTCTAAGATGACATCAGGCAGAATGCTACCTTTTTCTAGGACATTAACAGAAGCTTTCGAATCACCTCCCACTCACTAAGTACACCCCAGGACACTGCAATTGTTTTTGTTACATGAAGAACAGATCTGGACACACTTTCATTCCTACATGAATATTATGTTTTCTAAGATACCTGTTTTCAGTTCCATTAGTTTTCTTTTCAGGTAGGTGATTGAATGATTATCTGCATTTATCCATGACAGTATGTCAAATATAATCATAATGAGTAAACGTTGGTATGCTATATCCAAGTCTAGAGCAATATTAACTAACAAAGGAGTACCATTTAAATTAGTTATCAGTTATTATATGTAGAAACTGTGCTAAGTACTTTGCATTTGTTATTATTTTAAATAACCTTAATAATACCCTGTGGTCACTACATAATATATATGAAATCAGGAGCTCAGAAAATTTGTATGCAATGGAACAAACTAAAAAATGACAGGTTGGGATTCACATACATATTTGACCCCAAAACAAATGGTAACACAAACACAACTGAAAATTGCTATGCAAACACTATGCTCCACTCCACATATAAAAATGAAACACAAACTGGGGATAGTGGGGTGAGTCTGTAATCCCAGCGCTCCGTGAGAGTCAGGCAGAAAGACATCAAATCTGAACCCTGTGCAAACTTGCAACTTACCCTCTTTCAAAAGGAAGGAACTACCTCGTTTCAAAAGTAGGAAAGAAGGAAGGAAGAAAACAAAGAAGGATGTAAAAAAGGAAAGAGGGAAGGAAGGAAGGAAGGAAGGAAGGAAGGAAGGAAGGAAGGAAGGAAGGAAGGGGAAAAGAACAGAAAGGGAAAGGACAGGGAAGGAGAAAATAGAAAAGGAAAGAAAAGAAAGAGAAGGGAAGGGGAGGGAAGGGAAGGGGAGGAGGGAAGGGGAGGGAAGGAGAGAGAAGGGAAGAGAAGGGCAGGGAAGGGAAGAGGGAAGGAAAGGAAGGAAAGGAAAGGAAAGAAAAGAAAAGAAAAGAAAAGAAAAGAAAAGAAAAGAAAGAAACAGTCAATTTAGATTAAGTCATAATTCACCCATATCCCTTAAAAACTGGTTATCTAGTTCTAAACACCCTCCAAGTTGATAACAGTGTCAGGGTAACAAACATTAAAAAGTAAAAATTTTAGGAAAGAAAATCTGATTATTTTAGCAGAATAATCCCATAATATAACTATTTTTATAAAGTGTAATTACATAAAATTGTAGAATGAGTAGTAGAATATCTATATAACAGCAGCAATTTATTTCTCACTACTGTAAAATAGTTAACAGCCCAGTGGCTTAAAGTAACACAAACTTATTTTCTTCTTCTACTTTTTTTGTTTTTCTACATTGGAATAAAACAAAACAATAAACTGAAACAAAACAAAACAGTGAGAACAATATTGAATTTGAAAAACAAAACAGAAGGAAATCCTCCATATTGTTATATTGAATATTGTTATCCTCTAAACAGGTGCTCTGAGTACTGGCTTTAGGGCTGCAAAGTCAATCAAAAAACATAAGCATTAAGATGTTTTTGTATCTCAGTTGCTATCATCCCAGCCTGTGGTCCTCTGAATCATCCAGCTGCCTCACTGCCTCACAGGAGAGGTGGGTTGACTTCTTGGTTCTCCTCCCAGCCCACAACTGCTGCTGGCTCACAAGATGGATGGGTACACTTCTTGCTTTGCCTTGGAGCTTTCATGGTTGCTGCTGGTTCATGGAAAGGCATGGGTTGACTTCTTCACTAATTTGTTTTCACAAAGATCAAAGTACAAAGTAAATCTCACCAAGCTCTTGTTAGAGCCTCCAGAAGGAACCAACCTTTGTGATTACATTGGATTCACTGGATATCCCAGGATCACCATCTCATTTCAAGGTTTTTAACTTAGGTCACATCAGTGCACTCTATTTTGTCACAGGAACTAGCATATTCATAGGTTTGGAGAGTTAGGACATGGACTTTTTATGGGGATCATAATTCCGTCATCATTACCAATGGTTACATTTTAACTTTAAAAAATTAAAACACTTTAGAAAAGAGTCTGTCCTCCATAATAATCACCTATACCTAACTTAAAGTTAATTTGTGATTTTTAGGCTTACTTTCATGGCTAAGAAATTATACTTCTTTTGGTTTATATAGTGATTGGTTTTTCTGTGGGTTACAGAGTAGCTTGGATAAGCATCTGCATGGAAATCATTGTGGTACACTACATTTAAGTCATTTCTTACAAATGTTCAGAAATGGCTTAGTCCATAGTATGAAGCAGCCTAGAATCTGCTACAAAAAGACATTGTGAAATGCAGAAGGTGGCTACATCAATGAATTTAATACTGAGCATTCACTAAAAATGAGCAAGGAAGAAAAGAAGATTAGAGAACAGAAATACCATAGGTCTT
>PVLA01020044.1:0-11000 GCA_004027455.1 Hydrochoerus hydrochaeris
TGAAGTTTCTGAAGCAACAGCAACTGAAATAAAGAAACAACTTCATGAGGTTATAAAAGAACTTAGAACAGAAATTCTATCTCAGGCAAAAGAAGAAATGAGAAACTTAATAAAAGAATTTCTAAGTACCTCTAAAGAAGACACAGATGGAAGAATACAGGAGCATAGAGAAAGTAGGGAAACCTTCAATGAAGAATATAAAAAAGATTTAGAATACATGAAGCAGATTCAAAGAGATTATCAGGAAATTAAAACTCCATCTAAAGCTGGCAGAACTGCTTGAAATAAACTACAAATAGACTATCAAACTTTGAAGACAGGTTTGCAGCTTGAAATTATGAAAGGAAAAATGTCTTAAAAATAACAAGACACCAGGTTCAACTTATTAAGATTATTATTGATATTTTGTTGAGGACCATCCCAGGTTTTAAGACAGACATTGTATTGAACTTATAACCTTTTTTAGGTGGATTGTTGTTTAACAATATCAATTGTTCCATGCAATATGGGATAGTATTCTATTTGTTTGGGTTCTTTCAACTTATCCCTTTATGTTTATAGTTTTCTGTGTGCAGATCATTTCTCTATTAGGGAATATATATCTTGCATTTGTAACATTAAAATGGGGTTGTTTTCCTGATTTTCTTTTCACTTAGTACAGTGCTAATGTATCGATATACTACCCATTTATACCTGCTTATCTATATGGAAGGAGGTAGATATGTGAAGGATGCCAGGGATTCTGCCTGCACATATTTGATGGGGTGTAAGTTCTATAGCTACCCAAAGCTGCCATGAAGAGCTCTAGTGTGGGTTCTTTACATCCGTGTTCTAGGTCACTTGAGTTCTAGAAAACTGGAGAGAGCTGTTAGTAGTGCAGAGTATGAAGCAACATATGTGTCTGTCTCACTGTGGACATCCCTAGGAGAAGGTGGAGAATATTTGCATAAAAATATCTTGCAGATATGCAGAACAGCACCCTGTCTTTGGCTTGTTGCAAAGGCAGAGCTGCATTCACTGAAACACCAAATGAGAGTTAGCAGATTGCACATCTGTGAGGGACAGGCGGTCAGAAGGACAAGCACATTTTAAGGGAAAATGCTGGCCTACAGCAGCTGACTCTGATTCTTAGAGTGTTCCTCTGAGCACAGTTGGGGAGTAGTAGGAGTTTTATAGATCATTAAATTAAGGAGATCATTCTGATACTGAGATAAAATACTTACATATTTAACTTTACAATCCCTGATATTGTGGAAGCTGAGGCTGGGGTACAATTTGAGGCCTACATGGCACCTGAACTAGGCCTTGTCTCAGATGAATTGGAAGGGCTGGGGTGTAGCTCAGTGGGAATTACATACAGTTTCCAAGTCTAGTACTATCCCCTAAAGAGACTTCCAAATTTATATTTTGAATCTTATTCATATTAAAAAAAACAATTTTGTGAGTGAAAAACAAAAGAAACTTAATTAAAGAACAATGTATTAAAAATCTGTAAATGTGGTATACTTTTGGACCACTTTCAAACTTTGCCATGCAGGTCTAGTTTCTGCACTAACAATGGGAAGGCAAATTATTGCAGTCATTGTGGGAAAGAATGGGAGAGGCCTCAAAAATTAAAGTAGAACAAAGAATCCAACATTGTAGATTCTGAGAAAGTATTTCAATGAGAAAATTTCTGTATTTATTAGTTTTTTATGCCATTTCAATTGTCATACTATCCATTATTCATATTACAAAAGATTCAGAAAAACTTCCATCCATCAACACATCCCTGGATGATACAAGGGTGATATATATATATATATATATATATATATATATATATGGAGAGAGAGAGAGAGAGAGATAGAGAGAGAGAGGGAGAGAGAGATAGATATAGATATGAGCTGTGAGCATTATTTACCCATAGATAAACAATGTTTCCACTCATGTTTACATTTATGATCTATGGACACAGAGGAAAAAGCAATAAAACAAATATTGTGTAATGTCAAAAATACATAGAATTTTATAAAGCTAATATGTAAAAGTAGAAAGTAGAATATTAGTCACCAATGCCTGTGTTGTGTCAAAAAAGATGTCTGTATAAGTTAATGCTTAAGATTGCATAGATTGAATACTTTTAAAATTCTAATGATATTCACCAATGATACCACTATATTTTATACTAAAAAAGGGTAACTAAATAGATTTCAGGTGTTGTCAGGGCCATCGCATTCAATTCTATAGAATGTGATGAATATGTAAGTTTACTTTATTAAATAATAGTCTCTTTGTTTCTTACTCTCTCTCTCTGTCTGTCTCTCTTGCTCTCTGTCTGTCTGTTTGTCTCTGTCTCTCTCTCTCTCTCTGTCTCTCTCTCTCTCTATATATATATATACATACATATATATAAACAGCTTGCTCTTAAATTTATATGAATTTTTTGATAAAAATACATCTAAAAAATATCCTATCTCTCTAATGTTATTTTGTCTTTTGATCAAACTTAAATTCTTTGACCATATAGTGTTTATTAGTTCTTTTTAAAGAAGCTTTTGCCATTTTGCCAAATTTTTTTCTATTTATATTTCTTAATGAATTAGCCACACCCTCCCTTACATTGCAGAATGTAAATGACTGGACATGTGTGTACACAGACCATGCTGTGTACGTTCACATTACATCCTTTTGGGTTTTTTCACACACTGTGCAGGTATTTCACTCCATTCTTTAGGATGCATGTGTCACACCTTCACATGTAATCTCTACTGATTTATTTCTTTTTCTCTTCAGGGTGAATGGCCCTTTGGGTTTGTGTCTGGATGTCCCCCCAAAGCCTCATATATCATGGGAGCAGGCTTCTACAGTTTGTGATTGATAAATGGCCTGTTTCTGACATTACAGGTGTGTACTCCATCTGTCCCTGCGTGGATGGCCTACATATATTATGAGGGACAGAAAGGGTCTTCATTTGCAGTCTTTCTGCCATATTGCTCTTGCTGCTTTTGTGGTCTTCTGACTACCATGAACTTTTGCCCCTCAGCAATACCACCCTGCCTTATAGCCAGCTGTGTGGAATGAAACTTCCACAAACTATGAGCTAAACAATCCTTTCCTTCCTTAATTTTGGGCATCAGGTATTTAGTCCCAGCAATGAGAGAAAATTAAGGCAATGGCCCATACTAAGGCCACCAGTGAAAGCCTATATGCTTAAGGGAATGTGGGTTCCAGTGTTCTTGCTAAATTTAGCATTCATTTCAACTTTACTATCCTGTGAGCTTGTAGAGTTGAACAAATGATCTCCAGTTCTTTGTTTGTGAGATCCTGACATGACAGTGCTCATCTCCATCCTTCCTGGGCATATTCTCTTGTCTTTCCACTCCTCTAATCATAACATCACAGATAGTGCAGCTCAGGAATCTGTGAAAAGTAGGGAAGCAGTTTGGTGGGACAAACAGCTTCTCACAGGGTCCAGAACCCTGTGGGCCTATGTGATTGCCTGTCCCTCCTCAGGCTCAGGCTCCAGCTTCCCCTTGGCCTCTTAGCATGGAAGATTTTGGTTGAGTGCCTCCACCACATGCTACTCTCCTCTTTGGAGGTGCTCATCACAAACAAGAAAACTTTAATTGTTTCTGGGAATTGGAAGTGAGGAAAAGTTACTGAATACCCAACTCTGGAGCCTGGAGTCTTGCTGACATAGCAAAAGAGTGGATCCTTTCTGTCCTGTGAGGAGATGAGATAAAGTGTCACCTGTGTTTATCTCTGTGTCTAGATTTTTCCTGCCACACACACCATGGCCCATTTTCCTGCCACCCTGAAGTAAACATCCTGGTAGTGGGAAACTGACAGTTGTGTGTTTTAGTTTAAGAGTCAGAGTCTGCAAGGAAAGCAGGGCATCAGGTTTCTAGGGAAGCACTCTTGTCTGGAGAAGGCCTGCTTGTAGGGTTGATCTGATCTGTATGGGAGGCACACAGAAAGGATGAGGGGCCCCTTAGGCCTGTCTGATGTACAGTAACCAAGGGACATGACTATGTTCTGAGCCCTAGTGACTGCTAATTGGTTTTGATTCACCCTTGCTGGTCATGATCTCTGGGGCTCATGGCAAACATGAATGACATTTGTTTGTTAGGTTGTGTAGAATGCTGATTGTAAATTAATATGTCCCCTAAGGTATCAACAGAGAAATCACAAAAAAATTGAAGATCAGTGCCATCTGGAATAAAATATAAAATGTGCTGTGCCACTGAATGCAGTGGAGCTAATTTAGTCACCCACATCTCTGCATAAAATCTCAAGCATTTCTAAATGTTTAAGCCAGCCCTTCTTTGGATGTGAAACTTAAGTGGGCTATAACATATTTGCAAATATATAAAGAGCATAGAAGAAAATCTGACTGCTGATATTTGTGAGCAATTTTTTCTCTACTGTCCTGTACTGAGAAGTCCTGCATTTTATGGTTAAACTAATGATGTAACATTTTCCTTTTATGCAAAGATTTACATAATTTGTATTGCTCTTGTATATCAAATCTTCTGTTGGCTTTTGTTTTGTTCTGTTTTAGGTTTTGTTATACTCGGGAATAAAACAGAGCCTCACACATACCCACATCACAGCCCATTTTGATTTTAATTCTTAAAATTTAAAACAGCATCTCACTACAGCTTCAAGTTTCCAGGCTTGATTTGAAGGCAGAGTCTTCCAATTTTGATAAGTTCTAATATTTGGCAGTGTGGATTTCTAGGCCTATTTTGACTCACCCAAAAAATAAAATTATAGGCCAATCTCTACAATTAACATAGATGCAACAATTCTCAGTAAAATGCTAGCCAACAATTCAGCAAATATTCAAGAAGATTATACACCATGACCAAGTGGAATTAATTCCAGGAATGCAGGGAAGGTCAACATAACAAATCAATAAATGTAATCCACCATATTAACAGATGGAAGAAAAAAAATCACATGATCATCTCAATAAATGCAGAAAAGCTTTTGATAAAGCCTAACACTAGTTCATAGTAAAAACCTTAGAGAAAATTGGAATCTATGGTCTTTGTTTCAATATGGTAAAAAACATCTATGACAAAATAACAGCCAATATCTTACTAAATTGTCAAAATCTGAATGATTTCACTCAAAAATCAGGAACAAGACAAGGATGTCAACTATCACCACACCTATTAAATATAGTTCTGGGAATATTAGCCAGAGCAGTTAGAAAAGAGAAAGAAATTAAAGGAATAAAGAAAAGAAAGGAAGAAGTTAAATTATCAACTTTTTAAACTGTTACCAGTATCTCTTTCTCTGATCATATAGTTACTGATAAATATTGTGCTTTATTTTGGCACAACAAATAAGAAATGAATATAGCTTGTAAGCTGAATTCTATAGTCTCAATGTTTACTCTAGATAAAATTCATTCTGAAATTTTTGATTTAAAAGAGAAAAAAAAATATAACAGAAAAAACCAAACGTAACAGAGGCAAAATAATAGCAAGTAAAACAAAACAATCACAATATAGGCTTTCAAAGCCAGATGATAGGAATTTAATAATGATTATTATATTGCATATTTTTATCTTCAGAAAAATTTCTTAGATTATCAGATATAAATATCCAAAATTAATCTAATCATATGAGTATTAACTGTTTTTTTTCCAAGACCTAACAGAATTAGTAGTATAGTTATCTTGGCTGTTTTATGTTCATGTGTACAAATTTATTTATTTTCCCTTTTCACTTCACTCTTTCCTCCTTTCCCCATCTCAGTTACTTTTCTGCATTGAGCACTTTCTTACTCCTACACAATATTTATCATATATTTTGGATTTTATTTGCTCTTTCAGTTTCTTACACTAGGGAGGCTATGGTATTTACACATGTTGCTTTAATTTATTTTTCTTATGAGTATGGTCTCATCCTTTTACCTATGAAAGCCTCGATGCAATCTTTCCTAATAGCTAAGTAGTACTCCATAGTATAAAATATCACCTCTGGGTTGTTCATTACACAGTTGATGGACATTTGATTTTTTTTAACCCCAAAATTTAGCTAATCAATTTTTCTGCTATAAACATGGGTACACATATAACAGTGTGATAGGATGTTTTTAGTTCATCTGGGAATATGCCCAGAAGTGGAATAGCTGGGTCAAATGGGACTTCCAATCCCAGGACCTCTGTAGTGATTGCACCAGTTTACATTCCCACCAACTGTGCAGAACTGTTGCTTTTTTCCTCACAGCCTCTCTTGCATTTGTAATTGGTGGTGGTCTTGATTTTGGCTATTCGGTCCAGAGTGAGATAGAATCTCATTGTTTTTTTAATGTGCATTTCTCTAAAGACTAATGAAGCTGAACATTTTTTCATATATTTATTTGCCATTCATATTTCTTCAGCTGATCAGTGTGTATTCATTTCAGATGCCCATTTTTGTATTGAGTATTTAAATTTCAGTGGTTTGATTTTAATTCTTTGTATGTTCTAGACAGAAATCCTTTCTTTTGTCTGAGGGATGTTTGACTAAGAATGATTTTCCCAATTACTGGGTTTTCTTTTCACTCTGCTGGAGATTTCTTTTGATGTGGAAAAACTTTGTAATAAGATGAGGTCCTACTTGTTAATTCTGAGAAGTATTTCCCATGTATTTTGATTTTTGTTCATAAATTCTCTACCAACTTCCATGCCTTCAAGATTTCTACCTACTTTTTCTTCAAGAAGATTAAGTGCTTCTGTTTTAATATTTAGATCTTTGATTCATTTTGACCTTAGTTTAGTTCATGATTATAGTAATAGGTCTAGTTTTACTTTTCAGCTTACAGAAAGCCAATTTTGCTATTATCATTTATTAAAGAGGCTATCTTTCTTCTAATGAACATATTTGGTCCCCTTGTCAAAGATAAGTTGGCTGAGTGTGTTGTAGCTCTTCCATTGATCTTCAGATCTGTTTTTATTCCAGTACCATGCTGATTTTGTCACAGTAGCTTAGTAGTATAGTTTTAAGTTAGGGATTGTGATGTCTCTAGCCTTGACTTTGTTGCCCAGAATTTCCTTTGCTCTTCTTGATCTCCTCTAATTCCAGATGAATGTTAGGAAGAATTTCTTTGTATCTGTGAATCATGCTAATAATATTTGGATTGGAATTGCATTACACCTGTATAACAGTTTTAGAAGAATGGCCATTTTCACAATATTTATTCTTCTTATCCATGAATAAGGAATGTAGTTCCATTTTCTGAGATCCACTTCGATTTCTTTTTTCAGAGTATTGTAATTTTCACTGAAGAGATATTCTATTTCCTGTGTCAGATTGATTCCTAAGTATTTCATTTTTTTGGATGCTGTTGTGAAGGGTGTGGTTTCTCTTATTTTTCTCTCAGTGACTTTGTCATTTAGGTACATGAATGTTATTGATTTTTGTGTGTTGACTTTGTATCCAGCTGCATTACTGAATTTAGTTATTATACCTAGGAGTGTTTCAATAGAGTTTTGAGGGACTTCTATGTAGAGTATCTTGTCATCTGCAAATAATGATAATTTAATTTATTCTTTTCATATCCTTATTCTTTTTATTTCTCTCACTTGCCTATTGCTCTGGCTAATATTTCTAGCACTATATTGAATAACAGTGGTTATAACTAACGTCTGTGTCTTGTTCCTGATGTTGATAATTTTCTCCCTTTTTGCTTTAGGGTTGACTTGCTCTTATTTATCTAGATGTTTGATATGTAGCATCACATTGTCTATTTGTGTTTGCTCTGTTTTCTGATGTGGGAATTCAGCAGAATAAATTTCCCTCTGAGGACTGCCTTCATTGAATTCCTTCATTGAATTCCACAGGTTCCAGTAAGATGTATTTGTATTTTTGTTTATTTGTAGATCTTGTTTAAGTTCTATTTTTAATTTTGGCTTTTTTGGGGTGCTGGGGATCGAACTCATGACCTCACTCTTGCCAGACAGGCTCTTATGCCACTGAGCTAAATTCTCAGCAAACTATGTCTTCTTTAGATATGTTGAGCAGATCTCTCATTATGTTTATCATTTCTTTTTTTACCTGGGAGTTTATTTCTGATCTGAGTTCCTTCATAGCTTAATGGAGCTGTTTCTTTACTTCAGTTGCTATCTTTTTAGAGTTTTCAGGTGTATGGCTTACATTTTCTTCTATGTCCAGATCTCCTACTGTTGCCTATGGTGGGCTGGAGTTTTGTGATTGCACTTTGCTCTTTCCTTTTTTCATTTTCCTGTATTCCTCTGGGGCAGTTTAATGCAAAGCCTCAGTTGTTTCTTGAATTCAAGATGGCTGTCTGTACTGCAGGCTGTTTCCCCAGTTGAGTGGAATTCATCAGGCAGTCCTTACCAGGTCCCTTGTAGCTTCTCTAAATGTGTGTATGTTATGCTGGGTAGACTTTCAGCAAATCCCACTGGCTTACTGAAGATCCATGGATGCTTGACATCACTGGGCCAGGCCCTACCAAGTTCTCAGTTGTTTACCAAGGCTGAATGATATGTGGAGTACACTAGGTAGTCCTTCAGCTCACACCTTGGGCACACCAAAACTCTTTGGCTTCTTTGGGTCATTGGGTGGGGCCCAACCAGATTGTGAGCATGGTTGCTGGGCTGAACAGCTATGTAGTTATCTGTGGAGGTCCTCAGGTCATGCTGCTGAACACACTTTGGCTCCTGGCTACCTGGAGGTTGTTGCACAGGGCCCAGCCAGCACCTTAATTATCACGCAAAGGTCCCAGACTATTTGGGGACACTGGGTAGTGCCCTACTGGGTTCCAAGTAAAGTCCCTCCACTGCAGAACTAGGTAGAGATTTCTGTTGTGGCCTTCAGGTTGTGCAGCTCAACATTTGGTGGCTGCTGCCTACCTTAGGGTCACTTGGATACGTATTTGTTTTTTCTTGCTGTTAATCATTCTTTTATGTAGTTGGTAGCACTGGTGCTTGGTGCAAATATATTTATGAGTGATAACTGTTCCTCTTGGACTTTTTCCTTAGCAAGGATTTAGTGATTTTATTTGGCTGTCTTGATCACTTTCGGTTTAAAAAGTTTACATTGCAGCTACTGCTGCTTTTTTCTGGGTTCCTGTGGCATGTAGAAGTATTTTCCATTCTTTGATTTTTATCCATCAATTTCTTTTTGGGGTAAAAGTGTTTCTTGAAAGCAGCACTTTTTAATTTCAAGTAAAATAAAAATATAGCAGATTAATAGGAGAATAACAATAGTTAATACATTACATGTTGATATCTTTAAAGTATTTCCGCTGGGTACAAGATAAGAAAATAAAAATTTCCTATATGTATATTAGCAAAAACCTTTCTTTTTTAATGAACTAAAAGATGCTAATAGTATAACTGACTTTTATTTTCCTCATTTTCCCTACCGTCATTTCCCCTTTCACCCATCGTAGTTCCTTTTTCATTTTGATCAATGTTTTCCATTTCAAAAATATCTATTGCATATTTTAGAACTTATTTACTCTTCCAGTTTCTTATGCCAAGGATATAATAGGATATGAAAACATGCGAGATTAATTTATTTCATATATTATTATGGTTTGAAGTTGCATCTATTTACCTATAAATGTCTCAAAATTATCCTTCTTCAAGGTTGATTAATACTCTATTGTATAAACAAAATCACATTTTTCAAATCCATTCTTCTTTGGATGGGCACTTTGTTGTTTCCAAGATTTAGCTATTACAAAATAGACAATTAACTCACATGAAAATATGATTAAGTTTAGAGAGATAAATTGAGAATAGTGGAAAGTATGAATATATTACAATAAAAATACAGGCACAAGATTTATAAAAAAGGAAAAGTAGTGGAAAACAAACCAAAAGCAAGTTAAGAAAAGAAAAAAGGATCCAAGCCTGCACCACTGCCCTGAAGTGAGTTGCAGCTTGCCAGGGCAGGCCAGGAAAAGTTTGGGACCATCTATCCTGGCATCTAGGTGCTCACCCAATCCCCTTAGGACACTGGACTAGGCTCCAGAGGTTCCATGGGCTTCAGTGCACCTCTCCCAGAAACCTTCATTCAACCAGGTGAGCCAAGACTGACAAAAGGGAAGCCGGCGCCATGCTGATGCTGCGAGGTGCATTGGAGCTCACCAGGGCAGGTTCAGGAAAAGTTTGGAAACATGGATCCCAGCAGTTGGGTGAACACCCAGCCCCCTTAGGACACTGGACTTATATCGAGAGGTTCTGCAGGCTTGAGTAGACCATGCCCAATGACCTTCATTCAACAAGGGGAGTCAGCCCCATGCTGTGCTACAGGTGAGTTGCAGCTTACCAGGCCAGGCCCAGAAAAGTTTGAGACCATCTATTCTGGCAGCTGGGTGCCTGCCTAGCCCTCTTAGGACACTGCACTGGGCTCCAGAGATTCCAAAGTCTTCAGTAGACCATGCCCAGTGACCTTCTTTCAACCTGAGATACTAGGCCCCTGTGTGAGGGGAGCCGGGGCCATGTGGGTCCCAGTAGCAACGGGTGTGGGAGGTGGCTTCCAACATATCCAGGGAAAGC
Source organism: Hydrochoerus hydrochaeris (assembly GCA_004027455.1). Lineage (NCBI taxonomy): Eukaryota > Metazoa > Chordata > Mammalia > Rodentia > Hydrochaeridae > Hydrochoerus > Hydrochoerus hydrochaeris. Next base: position 10,509 of record PVLA01020044.1, read on the forward strand.
TTTGGAACATCTCTGGAAACATGGAAATATAGGAAAATGACAAAACAAAAGACCAAAATGCAATCTGAATCCTCCAGCCCATCCCAAGAGAACCTAGGAGACATGTGCATAGAAGAAAATACTTCACATACATCTGAAATGCCTGAAATAATATCAATTGAAATAAAGGAGCAAGTACAGGAAGCTATGAGGAAACTCAAATCAGAAATAACCTCCCAGGTAAAAAAAGAAATGATAAAAGTATTGAAAGAAATACTGAATGCCCAATGAAGACACAGCTAAAAAATTAGAGGAACAAAGCAAAATGATAGAACCCTTGAATGAACAGTTTAAGAAACAAACAGAATGCATGAAGCAGACTCAAAGAGATATACAGGAAATCAAAAACTCTATTGAAAGTTGCAAAAACTGCCTCAATGAAAGTGAAGATAGAATATCAGACCTTGAAGATAAGATTGCAGCTAGTGAACAGGAAAGGAAAGATCTTCTAAA
>PVLA01020045.1:0-10999 GCA_004027455.1 Hydrochoerus hydrochaeris
AAAATACTGTGCTCCTGGTTGTGCAGAGTAGCAGCAGAAGGTGAGGAGGATCAACATTTTATTAAAAAGAACTCAGTGTTTTAACTACAGCAGCAGAACTGATCCAGGGTTGATTCACTGCAGGCATTCTGGAGTGGACTGAGGGAAGGATCATCCAGTCACAGTAGAAAGTGAGCAGTGAGACAGATGACTAAGGGAAATTCTGCAAGAGGTAGGAGCTGAGACTACCAGGCTTAATTCATGCAGCTGCCAAAAGCCAGTATTAGCTCTAGACATAAGGCTATGAAGAAACTCCCTCCACTGTGACTGGTGGCAGAAGCAGGCAAATGGTCTTGTACAGCCAGGACAAGAGCACTTCCCTCTGCACTGGAACAGACATATGCAAGGGTTCATTGTGACACAAAAGCAGCCCCACACCAGCAGTAATAATTGCAGATGTGGTAAGGTTACTCAGCATGAATTTGTGCTTAGAGTAGGAAACTAACATAGAAACTGGGGCATCAGAAGAATTTTTATTATTCCTTTCATTTTATTAATTTGATTTTATTTTTTGGAGGGGGTTTTGTTTAAGTTTTGATTTTTTTGTTTGGTTTGTTTTCTCTGTCATGTCTCTCTTTCCTCACTGGGTTTTGGTGATTTAATGGTATTTTCATGTGAATGAACACTGTCTCTAGCCTTCCTGGCTTGCCTAAGTATTCTTCGGGCTTCTCCTTCATTCTTTCACATATGTCCTTTTCACCAGCTGCCCAAAGTTTGTGCCATCATGCTTTGTCCTTCTGATTTGTTTGTATTGTATTTATTTTTAGTTATCACTCTATTTGGTTGGTACATAGTGTCAATTTGAGAAGTTTAGAAGTTTAACTGAGAGACTCAGCAGGAAGCCAATGTTCTTGTTTTGTAAATATCTTCATCCTGTGCAAAGGAAGACAGGAAGATTTTGTGAGTGCTACACACACACACTGGAGGTGTAAAATGGGATGCTTACAATGTAAGGAAGGAAAAGAGGTTTGCTTTTTCTCCCTTTGGTCTGGCTGCTTTCACAATGGCTGTTGCCTTGAAGTGTTGCCCCAGTGCCATGTCCCCCTGCCTGAGAACCAGCTGATTATGACTGAAACCTCCAAAACCCATAAGCTAAATAAACCTTTCTTTCCTTCATTTTTCTGTCAGTTATTTTGTACCAGAAACAAGAGAAAAAATAATCAAGACACACTCTATTTTGTCCTGTGTACTTCTTAAATTCATCTTCTCCACAGGAAAAAATCACTTTACCAAAGGGAAATTCACTGCATACAAGATCCTGGTTAATGCTGGATATTAGTATATAACTAAAGGTCTAGTCCCTGTGATTAGAGAACTGAATTAGCAGTTCACACTGATTGTCAGTCCCTAGGCTGTGCTTCTTGGTATTGTTATTGTACTACCTTTACCAGGATGTACTAATTATAATACCTTATCCAGAATGTCATCCTTGCTTATAACCATTTTTCAACCTTGTAAGACAACATTGTGATAATTTGGGCTCCAAAAAATTGCAGTAATCTAGTAGCAAAGGACTGGGTGGTGAACCAAATAGACAGCAACTTCTCATCCCCAATAAAGTGGGAAGTTAGAATCTTGGAAAAGATACAAGGAGAAATAGCTTGGTATGCCTAGAAGATACCTGAGGAGAATAGAGTTTTCTTAGAGAAGCCAGTGATAAAGCTACCTAACAAAAGAAAATGCAAGAAATGAGACATAAAACAAATTAAAATTAAATAAAAAATAGAAAATGACAAGTCCCAGAAGCAAAATGCAATCCCAGACTTCCAGCCCATCCAAGACAATTTCAGTGGACAGCAAGATAGAGAAAATCAGAAGACACCCATTTGAAGTTTCTGGAATCACAGCAGCAGTAATTAAGTAAAAGACACATATTTATGAAACTATAGAGGAAAACATAAGAGAAATAATTTCTTAGGAGTAAGATGAGATAATGACAATAATAGACCTGCTCAGCAAATCTAGAATACACACAATTTACAAATTAGAGGATCATAGGAAGATGATGGAGCCCATGAATGTCCAACATAAGTAAGAAATGGTATCCATGGGCCAAATACAAACATATCTAGAAAACAAAAAATTCCATTAAAAGTGTGAAAACCTGAATGAAGTGTTGTGAAAATAAATTATCAGACTGAGAGGAAAAGATTGTGGTTAGCAATCATGAAAAGAAAGATCCCTTAAAAGTAGCAAGAAACCATAAAAAATAACCCAACAATGGCACCATGATGCAAAGAAGAGCAACATAAGGTTGATCAGAGTCAGCAAAAAAGCAGGAGTCAGCACAAATCACATTTAAAAATCCCACTCATAGCAGTAATATCAGAAAACTTTTAAGCAGGGAAAAATAATTTTACCTGCAGATAAGCAATGTATACAGAATTCCACTTAGTCATGACCAAATTCAATCTACACCAATCATAATCAAAACTCCAGAAAACCAACGCAAGAACAAAATATTAAAAGATTTTAGGGAAAAAGAAACATCACCTATAAAGGAAAGGTGATCATAATCAAAGCAGGCATCTCAATAAAAACCCTTATGTCAAGGAGAGCTTGATGTGAAATATTTCAAGTTCTGACTTAAAACAACTTCTAACTCAGATTGATGTAAACTGAAAAATCATCTTTCAGAATTAGTGGAGAAATAAAATACTTCCATAACAAAGAAAACTTGAGTAATTTATGACCACCAAATCAGTTCTATAAAGTGTTATGGAAAATATTCTAGAAAGAGATAACAAAGCTCACAATTCCAAGGACACCAATAGAAAGAAGCAACCAAGGAGGGCAATCAATTAAACAGAGGGAAAAGACAAAGCAGCATCAGCAGGAAAATAATCAACAAGGACATTAACACATATCAGTTATAACTGTCAATGTAAATGGTCTCCATTCATCAGTCAAAAGAAAGAGACTGGCAGAAAGAATTGAGAAACAAGATCCAATAATATTCTTCACTGAAGAAGCACATTTAACTCAAAAAGAAATTCATAGACTGAGAGTGAAAGGATGGGAAACAATACTACATGTGATCAAAACCCAGAAAAAAGCAGTAGTAGCTAATCTATTTACAGACAGTGTTAACTTCAGATTGAGACTCTTCCAAAGAGATAAAAAAAAGTTTACTATGTTCTTGTTTAAGTCAAACTCAAACTAGGAGAGAAAACAATCATAAATGTATATGTGCCAAATATAGGTGCACCCAAATTGTAAAAAATAAAAAATTATTAGAAAAAGTCAAGTACAACTACTGTAATTCTAATGGGAGAACTTAATAGTCCACTGTCCCAAATAAATAAATAAATAAATAAATAAATAAATAAATAAATAAACTAGACAAAAAAATCAAGAAAGAAGTATCAGAACTGAACCACATTTATAAATAAATGGACTTAGTAGGTGACTCAGTGTATTTCACCCCACAATATCAGAATACATATTGTTCTTCTCCATGTAACAAAACAGAGCACATATTAGTCCATAGGACTTGTTTAGGTAAATTAAAGGAATCAAAGTTATCACATCAATATTATCTGGATATATAGTGCAATAAAATCAGAAATCAATGGCAAAAGAAACCACAAAACTCCAAAAACCACTGAAATTAAATAATGCTCTACTGAACAACCACTGTGTATGAGATGAATTTAAATGATAAATTATAATTTAATTCTCCCCCTCACTGTCTCTGTCTTTTATGCCTCTCTCTCTTTCCCTCCTCTCTTGTTCTTTTATGCCTCTATCTGTTTCCCTCCTCTCTTGCTCATATATATTTGACTTCAGCTTTTAAGTTTCTTTGAGTAGTGAGATCTTCCATGGTGCTATTGAAGTCCTACTGTATTTTTAAAGGATATGAAAAGGTTGCAGATTGATGGAATTAGGTAGTAGCATTACCAAACAAGACACAGAGTGATTGGTCTCAGTAATAAAGGTTCTGATCCAAAATTCATAACATTTTAATTTTGCAGTCTCAGTGAGGAAACAGGTATTTATTTCAGCCAGTTAGAATGTGGAACCAGGAACTTAAAACATTTCTCAAATAATACTATTTGTGCATTGAGATCTTGAGTGAATCCCAGGAGGACAAGCTCTGTGACATTATTTCTGTGTCTCATTCAGTGTAGAAGGATTGCTTTAGAGATGAGAACTCAGAAAAACAGGACTGCTAAAAAATTGTGACCAGGACCAAGATCCAAATTTATCACAGAGCAGGTCTTCAGTACCTTATGTTCCACAGAGCTGAACACAAAGCATTAACTTGCTAAGAAACTCTTGAGTTCATCCTCTAAATAGCCAAAGGATCTTATTTTAGGGATGCTTTCTATTTCCCTATGATGATTTTGTTGGGCCTGCATGTAAGAGTTTCTATTTCATAGTCTCAGTGCATCTCTGAAGAAGAACACAAGCCATCACAATTATTCATGCATTTTTTCGTTTTAAATATTATTTCTTGGAACAAAATCTATCAATGACAGAAACAGGTTTTACTCTCACTAACTTTGTACACTCATGTGAACAATCTAAGTAAACTATAGAAATCTATGAAGATTAAAAGATAATATAGGGTAATATAAGGGAAGCTTTAGTTGTTTCACTTACAAAAATAAATTCATCTATTTTTCTGCTTTGTCACTCACCCTCTTTAGCTGAATTTTCTCAAGGCATTTTTTACCACTTCATTTCTCAGGGTATAAATGAGTGGATTCAGCATAGGTGTCAGAATGTAATAAAGCACTACCATGCCCTGTCTATGGGTAAGATAGATGATGGATGCATATAACAAATTATACAGGGCACGAAGAACATGGCAGCCACTGTGAATTGAGCCCTAAAGGTAGAGGGCTTTGCATCTCCCCTCAGCACTGTGGGGCCTCAAGGAGCAAAGGATGATAATGGAGGAGGCAGCCAACATGAGAAGGTGCAGCAGGCAGATCACACCCCTATTGGCCACCACTAGCAGACTGGTGACATTGGTGTAGATTCCAGCTCTAGCAGAGGGAACAAGTCACAGACGAAGTGGAGGAATATGTTGGACCCACATAAGGGCAAGCATGGTCCAGGAGGCGCTAAACTGGTGAATGCAAGAAGCTCCCCAACCAAGCCACTGCCACTAGCACTACAGTTTCCTGGTTATGGTGGTCTGTAATGCAAGGGCTTGCAGATGGCCCCCTAGTGGTCATGAGCCATCACAGTGATCAGAATGATTTTAACACCTACCAAAAAACCAGGCTCCAATAGGCTAAGTTATGCAGTTTGTGTCCTCATACAGAGAGTTAGCAATGAGCTTAGGAGCCAGAGAGGAAGAATAACAGGTGTCAGTAAAGGATAGATTGGCCAGGAAAAAGTACATGGAGAGGCCAGCATGGAGCTGACAGCGATGGTGCCCACAATAAGCATGTTGCCACACAGTGATCCCATAGATAACCAAAAAGAACACAAAAAAACCCTTTGTCCCTCTGGTTTCTGTGAGTGTCCCAGTGTGGAAAATTCTGTAGGTCTGTGTTGTATTGCCAGAGATTCCAAGGGCACAGAGAATACACTTAAAGTGATGCCTATGGTGTCAAAAGACATACGAGGATTAAATCCAGGGTGGACATACTGCAAGGTTTTCAATGGCAGTCACTGCATTTTGTCCTAAAAGCACCTTTATGCTCCAAAATCCTACACCCATTTATTGATTTATCCTGTTAAGCATAAGTTGTAAATATGTCTGTTATCTTTAGCATCAATAGGAACAGATGTGTAACTGATTGGCTGAAAGTAAAAACTTAATTATCTCAATCTGTAATTTTTTTACAGCTAAGTTTCAATGTTTGACAGAAACTGCTTTTATTACCTAAATTGCAGTGCCTCTCTGACCCTTTGAGGAAACTTTAAATATTTACAATTTTCCAAAATGTGTGCATATCTTACCTATGCACTTCATGTTAAAGCTTCCTTCCTGGACTCCACAACATTTGCTGTACATTGAGTCAGTTTTTCTAATCATGACACCAACAAATATAAGAAAATCTGGGTCCTGATGAAGGGACACTCAAATAGCTGGCACTGGAGATGCCTTTCTCTCCTACTCAGACACTCCTGCCAAAGGAGACCACTATACAGTGGCTCTGAGCAGGATTTATATTTACTTGTGAGTCTGTTGAAGGCCTGGGACCCTTGTCTGGAGATGGGCATCGAATTCCTCATAAGCAAACCTCTATAAATCACTGGGCCTGGAGGAGGCCTGTGATGCTGTGACACCTCAAAAAGCAAGACAAGGCCACACTTGAGGATGCCTGGCTCTAATCCCAATTAGCTAAAGACTGCAGCTACAGGAGTCTAACTCCTGTGGTGAAATTCAACCTGGACATAAGATACTCCTCCTGCATTAAGATGATTTATTACTTGAAGAAGTCCTTGAGCCAGATCCCCAGGTCCTGCTAAGTTTCTGATACTTTCCACTCTACCCCTTCCCTTGCTTGAAAACCAAATAAATATGGCCTGCCCAGAAAAGTTTTTGTCTTAGCCACTGAGAAACTCAAATTATGCCAGTGGGCTTTGATCCTCCTGAACCCTAAAGTCATGCTACTTATCTCATTTATTTAAGCTTTAGTCATCCACTCATCTGTGAGATTGTGGGCCTAATCAGTTCATGATGCCTTCCCCACACAGTACAGTGTATATTAAAACAAACTAAGTTACTCTTATAGTTGATACATTACATCACATTGAGCAGCTTAGTAATTTAACTGAGAGACCCTGTAGGGAACCAGGGTACTTACTTTGTAAATATCCTCATCCTGTGCAAAGGAGGACAAGGAGATTTTGTGAGAGCCACACCTACCCTGTGGAGGGTGTTGGCCAGTGTACAATATTAGCCAGGAGAAGAGGTTTGTTTCTTTCTTTTTGCTCTGGCTGCTGCCTTGAAGAGTTGCCTCTGTGCCATGCCACCCTGCCTTGGAGCAAGCAGATTATGGATTGAAATATCCAAAGTCTGTAAGAAATAAACCTTTCATTTTGAGTTTTGAGTGATTTGTCCCATCACCTACAGAAAAGTAACCGAGAGAGTTACTTAAAACTTGCTGACACGTTTTACATTCTTCAAGGTTTTGCCTTGGTGAAATCAACCTAGTTCAGTGTGGTTAGTTCTTTGCTTATATACAAGAAGATTCAAGGTAAAACAAAGTTGATGAACCTCCCTGTGCATAAAGTAAGATACAAGAACAGAAAACACATGCCTTCTATTAACATTCTTGAAACTAATCTCATACAACAGAAAATTTCTGCTCATTGATTACTCTTCTTGTCTTTGTTACATTTTTTAATTAATTAAGTTTAGATATATATAATGATCACATTTATCATAGGGAATTTTAGCCTGAGCATGATTTATCTTTATTCTACCCCTACTTCCCTCCCGCCAAAGCCTCTTACCCTCGTTATTTACAAAAGCTTTGTTTCCATTTCTTCTTGTCTTGTTTTCTATTCCCTTTCTTGTTTTTCCTGCCCACCTCCCTAATTATTCTTCCAATTTGAACATTTTCTTCCTTTTTAACAATATATACTGTACATTTTGGTACTTATTTACATTTTTTGTTTCTTTTGAAGTATAATAAATGTATTCACTTTGGGAACTTGACATATAGCACATCTTATTCATTTATTCTTCTAATGATATTAAGGAAATGATTGTTCTTGGTTTGGTTTGAGAAAAATACTTTTTTTAAATTTTATTTTAAAGTGAATAAAACAAATGAGGACAGAACAATGCAAATCAGAATAGAACAATACAAACAAAACAGCACTTCACAACAAGACAATTAATAACACTAGTTACCATAATATCTTTTTCTTTGAAATAGTTGAGCATAGCTTCACAAACAATAATATCAAACATAACAAAATTAAATAAAGGCATTCAAGAAAGTGAAACTATTACAAGGAATTCTGAGCCAAATAACAAAAAATGAACAATGGCTACTATAATATCTCATTTTCCATAAAAATTTGTTTATATTACTACACATATTAAAATCCAGTAAGACAAAACATGATAGAACCAATGATAACAGAAGCACAGAAGCATGATAGGAGTTCAAAGCAAGATGATATTAAATCAGCAATGGCTGCCTTAATGTCTTGTTTTCTTCAAAGTAGCTGTTCATACCATCACACATAATAAGGTCAAATAAATAGAATAAAGCCATTCCAACCAATAAATGAAAACATTACAAGTCTTCAAAGCAATATAATGGGAATCCATGATTACCATAAAATAATATGTACTCTTACCTTTTCTTACACTTGGGGGACTATGCAGTACTTATACATTTGAGTTTGATTTAGTTCACTTACGAGTATGGTCTCAAGTTGCATGCACTTATTCATAAATATCCCAATGTGATCATTCTTTATAGATGAGTAGTACTCCATTGTATAAAAGTACCACAATTTTTTATGAATTACTCAGTTGACAGGCACTTAGGTTGTTTCCAAATCTGCCTATTACAAATTGTGCTGCTATAAACATGGGTGCACATGTATCACTATGGTATGATGTTTCCAGTTCTTCTGGGAATATGCCTACGAGTGGAATAGCTGGGTCAAATGAGATTTCCAATCCCAGCTTTTTGAGGAATCTCCAGACTGACCTCCACATTGGTTGAACCAGTATACACTCCCACCAACAGTGCAGAAGAGTTCATTTTTTCCCACAGCCTCTACAGTATTTGTTGTTGGTAGTTTTCTTGACCCTGGCCATTCTTTCTGGTGTGAGGTGGAATATCAGTGTGGTTTTAATTTGCATTTCTCTAATGACCAATAATGATGAACATTTTTTCATTCATATTTCATCATCCTAGAACTGAGTATTCATCTCAGATGCTCATTTTTGGATTGGGTGTTTGAATTTTGGGATTCAGACTTTTTAAAATTCTTTATATGTTCTAGAGAGAAGTCCTTTGTTTGAGGGACAGTCCCCTAAGATATTTTCCCAGGTTTGGGGTTTTCTTTTCACTCTGCTGAAGATTTCTTTCCACATGCAGAAACTCTTTAATAAGACATGATCCCAGTTATTGATTCTGTGAAGTTTTTCCCATGAAATTTGTTTCTTGTTCATGAATTCTCTACCAACCTTATGTCTCCAAGATTCTTACCTACTTTGTCTTCCAACAGATTAAGTGTTTCTGTATTAATATTTAGATCTTTGATCCATTTAGATTTAATTTAGCACATGGTGATAGGCATGTGTCTAGTTTTAGTTTTGGCATATGGATAGCCAGTTTTTCCAGCACCATTTATTAGAGAGACTATTGTTCTTCCAATGAACATGCTTGGCACCATTATCAAAGATATGGTGGTTGAATGTGTTCATAGTTGTATCTTCTAGTGCATTCCATTGATCTTCAGGTCTGTTTTTATTCCAATACCATGTTGAATTTATTATGGTAGCACTTTAGTAAACTTCAAGTCAGGGACTGTGATGCCACCTGCCTTGGCTTTGCTGCTTAGAATTTCCTTTGCTATTCTAGGTCTCTTCTGGTTCCAGTGAATTTTAGGAGTAATTTCTGTAGATATATGAGGTATGTTAGTGGTATTTTCATTGGGATTGCACTGAATCTGTATAAAAATTTTGGGAGAATGGTCATTTTCACAATATTTATTTTTGTATCCATGAACAAGGAATGCCTTTCCATTTCTTCTTCAATTATTTCCATGTGCTCTTCAATTTTTTTCAGGATACTATAATTTTCCCTGTATAGCTGTTTTACTTCTTTCATTAGATTAATTCCTAAGTATTTCATTTTTTTGAATGCTAGTGTGAATGGTATGGCTTTTCTTATTTCTCTCTTGGTGAATTTGTTGTTAGTATATAGGAATTCTGTTTATTTTTGAGTATTCACTTTGTATCCAGCTACATTGCTGAATTTATTTATTATATCTAGGAGTCTTTTGATGGAGTTTTGGGGGTATTCTATGTAGAGTATCAAGTTGTCTGCAAATAATGATAGTTTAACTCCTATTTTCCTAGCTTTATTCATTTTATTTCTCTCTCTTGTCTAATTATCTGGCTAGTATTTCCAGTATTATGTTGAATAGGACCAGTGATAAGGGACATCCTTGTCTTGTGCCTGATTTTAAAGTAAATGCTTTCAGTTTTTGGTCATGTAATATGATACTGGCTGTTGGTTTGTCATAGATGGCCTTTATCATATTGAGTGAGAGATCATCTATTCCAATTCTCTGTAAGGTTCTTATGAATGGGTGTTGGATCTTATCAAAAGCTTTTTCTGCATGTATAGAAATGATCATGTGATTCTTACTTTTGGCCCTCTTTGTATGGTGGATTGCACTTATTGATTTACATATGTTCAGCTATCCCTTCATGCCTGGGATGAATCCCACTTAGTTGTGCTGTGTAATCTTCTTGATGATTTGCAGCATCCTGTTTGCCAATTATCTTATTGAAAATTTATGCATCTATGTTCATTAGAGAGATTGGCCTGTAGGCTTTTTTAGTTGAGTATTTCTCAGGTTTTCATAATAGAGTAATGTTTGCTTCCAGGAATGACTTAGGGAGAAATTAATTGAATTTCATTGAACAATTGGAGGAATGTTGGCATTAAAACTTCTCATTGAACAGTTTGAATAGCATTGGCATTAAGCCTTCTTTGTATTTCTTTTGTGTTAATATTGTTTTTTATTTAAAGAGAAAAAAGGCAAAACAGAAAATGGAGTAGAAACAATACAGAATTTCAGAAAAAAAGGAGTAAGAAATCACTAGTTGATAAATTACACATTGTCTTCTTAGACCTAGTTGTTAAAGTTACAAAATTAAAGCATACAAAGTGGGCATTCAAACAGTGAGACTGCAAAGAACTTCAATGATCCAGTAACACCTTAGCAACATGGTTATCAATCCTACACACTTAAACATACATGCAGCCATATCCTCTAGAGCACTTTCTTTTCT
>PVLA01020046.1:0-10999 GCA_004027455.1 Hydrochoerus hydrochaeris
TTGAAAACTCAGGATGACTGAATAGAGGAAGAGCTGTGTAGGATTTACTCAGAGAAAATAAACTCAAAACACAGGTAATTGAAATACAGGGTAAGACATATACCCAGATGCCAAAATCAGTCTGAAACAAGAGACTTGAAGATAAAAATAAAACACACAGGCATAGGGCTTCCTGTGGGAACTTCTGAACAAGCATTTGAAAATCTTTCACTCATTTATGATAAAAATCCTGCAGAATATTAGAATTAGTGATCTCAATTTTTAATAAAAGCTGTCTGTGATAAACCAATAACCAAAAGCAACATAGGCACATCCATGTTTATAATAGCAAAATTTGTACTAACTAAAAGCTGAAAACTGCCCAAATGTCCATCAACTGATAAATGGCTTTAAAAAGGGCTTCAAAAATGGTTTTGACACCCAGTGAATGCCAAGTAGTGAGTGGGACCCAGATTCCTGCCTCAGGCCCTGACCACGTAGTTCTGGCAGAATCTCAGCAAATGGAAAAGGACTTTGGGCTTGCTCCCAGGCAATGAGATCATGCCCTGCATGGGAGACCACCTCCAGGTGCACATGGGGAAGGGGGCTTAACTGGGCCATGCCCAGCAAGTACCTGGCAGTGAGCGGGACCCAGAATCCAGGTGCAGGCCTTGACCGCGCACTCTGGTGGAATCCTAGCACACAGAAAAAACTTGGAACTTTGCTCCCAGATGGTGAACCTTGGGCTACAGTGGATTATCTGTTTCAGTGTGGTGAGTATGCCCCAAAAATAGAGGTGTACAGTGGGTAAATAAGGCCCATAGTAAAGCCCCCTCCAATTAACTGTAACACCTGGCTGAGTCTGTAAAGAGTATGGGTGACCTCCTCCTACACACAGAAAGCATCAGGCAGAGTAAAATGGCAAAATGAAAAAGAAAAATGCAATCTAAAACATCTAGTTCACCAGGAGCAAGTACAAGAGACACTGAAATAGAGGACCCCAAAAATAACAAACTAGAAATCTCTGAAAAGATAGTGAGTGAAATAAAAAAACAACTCCATGAGGCTATAGAAGAAATCAAATTAGAAGTACTCTTCCATGTAAAGATAGAAATAACAACCTTAGTAAACTCGTTCTTGAATGCAGCTACACAATAGAGAAAAAAGTAATCAGCATGGGAAATTGATTGAAACCTTGAATGAACAATGTAGAAAACAAGCAGCATTTATAAAACAAACTCAAAAAGACATCCAAGAAACAAAAAATTCTACTCAATGCATGCAAAACCATTTAAATGTAGCTGAGGATAAGATTTCAGACCTTGAGAACAGGATTGCAATTAGTGATCATGAAAGGAGAGAACTTTTAAAAATAACAAAGCAGAAGTGACAGTGCAACAGCTTCAAGATGATGACAAGAAAAAAACAATACAAGATTAATAGGCATCGGTGAAGAGACAGGAGCCAGTGCAAATGACGTAGCCAATATCTTCACAGAAGATATGGCATAAAATTTCCCAAATCTGGGGAAAAAAGCTGATATGCAAATAAGTGAGGCACATAAAATGCCAAACAGTCACAGTCAATATATATCCACACCTAGACACATAATATAATTAAGATCTCAGACATACAGCCTAAAAACAGAATACTAAAAGCTGTTAGAGAAAAGACAGCTCACCTATCAAAGAAAGCCCATTAGATTCACAGCAGACTTTTCAGCACAAACCTTCAAGTCAAGCAGAGTTTGGAGTGAGGTATTTCAAGCCCTGAAAGAAAGCAACTTTTTTTTTAAATTTTTTTATTTAAAGAAAAAATTTTGAAACAGAAAGAGGGTAGAAACAATACAAAATCTCAAAAACAAAACAAAAATAGTAACCAGTAAGAAATCACTAGTTGATAATTACATACTTTCCTCTTAGATGCAGTTGTTCAAGTTACAAAAGTAAAGCCCACAAAGTGGACATCCAAACAGTGAGACTTCTGTCAGTTTTGATCATCCATCCAACTAAAGCTTTAGTTATTAATTCCACACAACTTTCAACTCAGACTGAGGTACCCAGCAAACATTTCATTCAAATTTAATGGAGAAACAAGATACTTCCATGACAAAGAACAACTGAAGAAATTCATGTCCACCAAACCAACCTAGAAAGATACTGAAAGACATATTAGACAGAGATAAAAACAACCGCAATCTCCAGAACAACAACAGAAAGTAACCACAAGGTAGGATAAGCAATTCAACGAGAGCAAAACCAGAAACAAAAAAAATGGAACAAGCATGGCACAGTCAAGCCAGTACATATCAGTGATATCCAGAAATGTAAATGGCCTCAACTTATCTATAATAAGAAATTGATTTACAGAATGGATCAAGAAACATGATTCCACAATATGCTGTAAACAAGAAACACATCCATCCCTAAAGGAAACTCATAGATTAAAAGTCAAAGGATGGTAAATAGTATTCCATGAAACAGGAACCCAGAAAAAGCAGGGGTAACTATTCTAATTGCAGACAATGTGAACTTCAAACCTAAAATGATTAAAAGTGGTAAAGAAGGTCAGAACATACTTTTAATTGGAAAAATTCAAGAGGAATAACTAACAATTATAAATATATATGCACCAAATACAGGCGCACCCAACTATGTGAGACAGACACTAATGGACATGAAAAACCAAATACACAAGGACACAATTGTAACAGGGGATCTTAATAGCCCATTGTCACAAAGAGAGATCAACTAGACAAAAAGTCAGCAAAGAAATAATACAACTGAGTCATACCTGTGAGCAATTGGACTTAGTAGAGGGATCCAGAGTGTTCCACCAAACCACATCAGAACACACATTCTTCTCAGCTGCACATGGGACATTCTCCAAAATAGACCATATATTATCCCATAAAATATTTTAAGTAAATGCAAAGGTATTGAAATCCTCCCATGCATAATATCTGACCATAACGAATTGAAATTGGAAATGAATGTCAAAAGTAATTGCAAAATCTGCATAAATACAAAATTAAATAATAAACTTTTGAACAAGCAGTTGACTACAGATGAAATTAAATAAGAAATAGAGCAATACCTACAATTCAATGAAAATATGGAAACAACATATTGCAATCTGCAAGATGCAATGAAAGCGATCCTAAGAGGAAATATATAGCAATAAATTGTCATATCAAGAAAACAGAATGAGCATAAATAAACAACCTAATGCTCCAACTCAAGCTTATAGAAAAAGAAAAGCAAGCTAAACCCAATGCTCATAGAGCAGAAATCAATGCAATTGAAACTAAAAAAGCAATACAAAGAACTAATGGATCAAAAAGCTGGTTTTTTGAGAGAATAAAGAAAACTTACAAACCCCTAGCTAACCTAATGAAGAAAAAGAAAGGAAAAACCCAAATTCATGCAATAAGAACTGAAGAGGGGGAAATTACTACAGATTCCACGGAAATTCAAAAGATCATGAATACCTGCTTTGAATATCTCTACACACATGGATTGGAAAACACAGAGAAAATGGACAGATTTCTAGAAACATATGAACTACCAAACTTCAATCAAGAATACATAACAATTTTGAACAACCCAATATCAAGTACTGAAATTGAAAATGTAATTAAAAACTTACCAACAAAGAAAAGTCCAGGTCCTTATGGATTCACAGCTGAATTCTACAAGAAATTTAGAGAAGATTTGATGCCAGTACTCCTTAAAATCTTCAATGAAATTGAGAAGAAGGCAATCCTTTCTAAATCATACATGGAGGCAAGTATTACTCTGATACTAAAACCAGAGAAAGACCCAAGCAAAAAGGAGAATTGTAGGCCAATGTGACTAATGAACTTTGATGCAAAGATTCTCAATACAATACTGGCAAATAGAATGCAGCAAATCATGAAGGAGATTATAAATCATGTCAAAGTTTGGTTCATTCTCGGAATGAAGAGATGATTTAACATACGCAAACCAATAAATGTAATACACCACATCAACAGAGCCAAAAACAAAAACCACACGGACATCTCAATAGATGCAGAAAAAGCTTTTGACAAAGTCCAACACATGTTCATGATACAAATCCTTCACAAACTCGGAATACATGGTGTCTACCTCAACATTATAAAGGCCATCTATGACAAACCAATAGCCAACATTATACTAAATGGACAAAAACTGAAAGCTTTTACTTTAAAATCAGGAACAAGACAAGGAGGTCCACTATCACCACTCGTTTTCAATATAGTTCTGGAAACACTAGCCAGGGCAATCAGAAAAGAGAAAGAAATAAAAGAAATAAAGATAGGAAAGGAAAAATTTAAGTTATCATTATTTGCAGATGACATGATACCCTACAAAGAAGAACCCAAAAACTCCATTAAAAGACTACTAGAGGTAATAAACAAGTTCAGTAGTGTAGCTGAATACAAAGTCAGTGCTAAAAATCAATAGCATTCTTGTGCACAAACAAAAAACTCACTGAGAGAGAAATTATGGAAATATCGCCCTTTACAATAACGTGGAAAAAAATGAAATACTTAGGAATCACCCTAACTAAAAATGTAACAGACCGATATGCTGAAAATTATACTATGCTGAAAAAGGACATTGAAGAAGATATTAGAAAATGGATAGATATTCCTTGCTCTTGGCCTGGAAGAACAAACTTTGTGAAAATGGCCATATTCCCAAAACTGTTAAACAGATTTAACAGAATTCCAAACAAAATACCATTGACATACCTCACAGATCTTGAGAAAAAACTCCTAAAATTCATTTGGAAACAGAATAAACCTAGAATAGCAAAGGCAATTCTGGGCAATAAAGGCAAGGCAGGAGGCATCTCAATTCCTGACTTGAAACTGTACTATAACGTCACACTGATAAAATCAGCATGGTACTGGCAAAGAAATAGACTTTAGGATTAATGGAACAGATTAGAAGATGCAAGAACAACTACAAAGACACTAGGCCACCTGATATTTGACAAAGGGGATAAATATGTCCACTGGAAGGATAGTGTCTTTAATAAATGGTGTTGGAAAAATTGGCTCTCCACATGCCTAATACTGAAAAAAGATCCATGCCTATCACTATGCACAAAACTAAAGTCTAAATGGATCAAAGACCTCAACATTAAAACAGAAACACTAAATCTACTGGAAGACCAGGCAGGTAGAAGTCTCGGAGACATAGGGGCAGGCAGAGAATTCATGAACAAAATGCAAACTGCATGGGAACCAACATGCATTGTTAAAGAATCAACGATAGGATCTCATATTGAAAAGTTTTTGCACTTCAAAAGAAATCACCAACAGAGTGAAAAGAAAACCCACAGAATGGGAAAGAATTTTAGCCAGGAATCCCTCAGACAAAGGACTTCTGTCCAGAACATATAAAGAATTGAAAAACATCAAGCCCCCAAATTCAAAGACCCTCTCCAAAAATGGACATCTGAGATGAAAACACAGTTCTCAGAGGACGATATACAAATCACAAAGAAATATATGAAGAAATGTTCACCATCACTGGTCATTCGAGAAATGCAAATTAAAACAACATTGAGATTTAATCTCACTCCAGAAAGCAAAGCTACCATCAAGAAATCAACTGATAACAAATGTTGGTGAGGCTGTGGGCAAAAAGAACACTGCTCCACTGTTGGTGGGAATTTAGACTGGTTGCAACCACTATGGAAATCCACATGGAGAATTCTCAGAAGACTAAGATTGGAAGCTCCATTCAATCCAGCTATTCTCCTCCTGCATATTTTCCCAGAAGAACTGAAAAGTTCATGTCACTGTGACATATGTGTACCCAAGTTCATAGCAACACAATTAATAATAGCTAAATCTTGGAAATAACCAAGATGCCCATCAACTGCAGAGTGGATAAAAAGGATGTGGTATTTTTATACAATGGAATATTACTCAGCTATAAAATGAATGATCTTAAGGCCTTCATAGGTAAATGGAGACAACTTGAGACTATCCTCTTTAGTGAAATAAATATGAGTCATATTTATAAATATCACATTGTGTCTCTAGTGTAAAAAGTGATAAGAACTATAAGAGTAATAAAACCCAAAATGTGTAATTGCTATTGTAAAAAAGAGAGGAAAAGAAAGTTCTCTAAGATATATAACTGCATGTATGTTTGAGTGTTTAAAATAGATTACCATATTGCTGAATCTTTGTTGGATCTTTGTGCAGAATTTTTGCAATCTCACTGCTTGAATGTCTACTATGTATGCTTTAATTTTGTAAGTTGAACAACTATATCCAAGATGGCAATATGTAATTTATCAACTAGTGATTTCTTAGCATTTTTTTTCTTTTTTCTTTTACACTTCTATATTTTTGCTACTCTTTGTTTTTCTTTTTTTTACACTTTCAATAAAATTTAAAAATGTGTAATTGCTATTGTAAGAAAAATGAAATAGGAAGTGCTATAAAAGATATAACTGCATGTATATTTAAGTGTGTGGGATTGATAACCATAGTTCTAAGTTCTTGTGGGATTGTTGAACAGAACTGTTTATACTCTCACTGCTTGAGTGTCCACTTTGCATGCTTTAATTTTGTAACTTGAACAACTATTTCTAAATTACAATATGTTATTTATCACCTAATAATTTCTTACTGTTTATCTTTTTTTAGAATTCTGTAATATTTCTACCTTTTTTCTGTTTTTTCTCTTTAAATAAAAAGGGTGTTTTTTATACAATGGAGTACTAGTAAGCCATATAAAAGGATAAATTTCTGGCATTTCTTGCTAAATGGAAGCACCTTGGGCCCATACTCATAACTGAAATGAATCAGTCATACATGTGTAAATGACAACTTGTTTCTCTTTGAGATCAAATCACTGAGAATCTGACAACATCTGTAACAGCTGTAAGTGATGCTCTTATTTCTAGTAGCTCCAATGTTGATATTGCCAAATATCGAATAAAAATGCAATCATGTGGTTACCGTATTCAAAGCCTATTGAATTCAAAATCAACAAGTTTTTCACATGAAATTTAAATAATAGGCTTATTAGTCTTACATATGCTGTTGAACATAGATAAAACCCACAGTCTTGTGCCCTAAGTCACTTTGAGATGCCTATACTGTTCTAAGTAACATATTAACCAGTCTTGGAACAGACTAGTTTTTTTCTCTCAAAAATCCAGTGATAGCCTCAGCTGTTGTGAGCATATTAAAAGAAGATGTTTAATTTCAAGAACAGTTACCTCTTCTATCCTACTGATAATTGGCATGAATTCATAGAATGTTTCAAAAAGAACAGATTCCTAATATTACCCTGGAAGAAATATGTTGCACAAAAAATGAATTGCAAGTCTTTAAAAATATTAAATGTTGATAGAAATCTAAGGGACAAATGAGAATGTATTCTAGCAGGGTGAGATCAAAGAGACTGGAGTAAAAACCCACATCTCACCAAATTCATGTACAATTTGTAATACTTAACCTTTGCAGCAAGCTATGACGGATTAGCTGGTTTGCTGATTGAAAGCTGGCTTGGCCTATAGTATATCTCTATTATCTGCCTAATTTTTTTCCAATTTTGTTGCATGAGGTACATATGACACACTCATAGATGCTTATTGATCAGATTTTGCATATTTGAAACATTAGTGTAGTACAGACTAAAATTAGCCAGGAAATGTTGATGAACAACATTGTCTTGAATTGTTGTTATAAGAATAACTAATGCACTTCATAAAATGTAAAATACATGATGCTTTATTTATCAGGTTCTCCTGAAACTTGCTAAATAACAGAAACACATGTAGATATTTTTGCTCCACATTTAATATTGAGGAAATTTATTTTCAGAGCCTTAGGAAACTCTGTCAAAATCAGAGAGACGGCCAGGCATGATGGCTCACACCTATAATTCCTGCACTCGGAAGGCTGAGGCAGGAAGATCACTGTGACTTTGAGGCCAGGCTGGGCTACATAGTGAGTCCAAGGCAAGTCTGAATTACAGAGTGAGACCCTGTTTTAAAAAATACACAGAGATATTATAAGATGGTATTGGAAGTCAAGTTCCTTAGCACATGGCTCAAGATTCTGTGTTCACAGTTCACTCTGTCATTCTCTTTAACAGCCAAATGCTTCTAGATCTTTCCTCTGCCCCTCCCCAATCTTCCATACACTAATTCAGGACCCATCCTGAGAAGTTCACCATTAGTCACACTTTATCTCATCTCTTCCCCTTCTTCAAAATTTACTGTTTCATTTTCTTATCATTAGACTGACCCATATCAATGGCAAATAACCACTGCTGCTTAACTAAGAGCCCTCACACAGCAAAATTAGCATCTTGTTAACCAAAACTTAAGATTACCTAGTGAAATAAGCAATTACTGTGAGAAATTTTGACAGTGGGTCCATACTACAGAGAGACCGGCACACGGTGCTTAGTACCTTTTGAAGTTCGCTCGCACACCTTGATTGTGTCCTCTGCTGGTGCTGCCCACATCAAGCATAATTTTGGGGGATCTTGTCATGGCAAAATAGGGGGAAACAGCATTCATAGCTGCTCCAGAAGAGTGAACCACATCTTCAGCTATGGGATTGTGTAGTGAGATCTAGGAAAGCAGAGAAGGGCAAGCCAAGAGAGTCAGTAACAAGTGAAATCAAGAAATACTGGATTTTATAGTAAATGAAATAGCAGCACTACAGCAAAGCAGCAGTGTTTATACGGTGTCTCAGTAGGGTAGGTAAACCTTCCACTCAGCAGGCTGAGTTCAGTCTAAAAATTGCCCTGACCAATTTAGCGTATGTTGTATGCAACCAAGAAGAAACATTTTGAAAGAAAATAACGTTTCAGGACTACCCTCATATCAGGCAGATTTCTATATTAAAAATCTAGGAAATAAATGTCTCTATTTTAAATATTTCTTCTAGGAAAAGAATCTTAGTTTCTTATCAATTTTAGCTTTCAATTACTATGTTTGATGTTGTTTTGTGTGTTTTCTCTTATTAATACTTTTTTTACAATGTTACCTAATTTTGTATATTTTCATGTGTTTTGATAGTGAAGGAAATTTAAACACCTAGAAGTAGAATTTATATGATCTCAGGGTCAACACTGAAAGGTAAAAGATAAACTCAATAATGTCTCAAGGAAGGAATAAAAATACAACGTAATGGCACGGAAAACTTATTGTGAAATAATAGCCAGAATTTCACAAATATGGAGAACAATACATACATCAGGCACTGCAGACATTTGGAAACCCAAGAGGTGTGACAAGAACAGAATATCTCTACATCATATTTTATTGGAAATGCCAAAAAATTCAGAAAAAGAAAGTTTGTTAAAAGCTTCCAGAGAGAAAATCTACCTATAATCACAAGCCTATCCTAATACTGGCAGATTTCTCACATGAAAAACTAAAAACTAGGAAGGCCTGGAGTATTTTATTCCAAGGCCTTATAAAATTCTATCTTCTGTTGTAGTCAGGGGTTATACAGAGAAAAATTATAGTCAGGACATGGAGTTTATAATATTTTTATGATGGTCACCCAGAGTTAACACAAGAAAATGCAGGAAATCTATCCACAACACTAAAGACCTTGAATAATTAGTCAGGGGCCTGAATCCCACAGCAATGTCCCACATGAGACCAGATGAAATCCCAGAGCTCATGACAATGCCTCGCATGAGTTCAATTAGAGGTCTAGAGCCCAAAGAAAGGACTCATGCAAGGCTCTTTTATGGATCTGTGCTGGGAAGGCCTAAAAGTCAGCGGTGAAAGCTAGAAAGTCTATTCCAGCAGGGTAAAGAAGCTGTGCTGATAGGTCGAGGGTTCTATGCTGGAGTCAAAAAGGTACACTAACAACAATGTCCAGGGCTGTCCTAAAAAGCACCACAGCCATCCTCAGTGACATGGAGGCCCCAAGCTCCTCCAATGACAAGCACATTTTAGTACATGATGGAAAGCCAGTGTGATGAGTTTATACCTTAGACCAAGCAGCACATATCTTCCTCTCCAGAGCCAAAAAGCTATGCTCGATATGAGGACCAAAACTTTTCCAGGAAGACATAATGGCTCAAACAGCAACACATAGGAAAACCCACAGTGCCTCACGCATTAACACACCAACCCATCAACGCCTTCCTTTTCTTTTTTCACGTATCTATTTATGCTGGCAATTTTCCTCAGGTGAAACATCTATGCTACGCTCAGCGCCATGCTGATATAATCCAGCTGGCATTCAGTTGACCACCAGTTTTTAATCCATAACATCTTCCAACCTATTTTACTGTGCTTTTCAGTTTCTTTTTGCTGAAACACAACACCCAATACAGAAAAGTTAAAGTAGAAGCAATTTAGTTTAACTGCAGGTTTCAGGGGATTCATTCCATGGTTAGCTCTCTTCAAATCAGGAACGTCATGGTGGAGAGGCTGGGCAGAGGAGAGCTGCTCACATCACATGGTAGCCCTGGGAAGAGGACCATCACTCAGTGCCAGAAAAGAAGTACAGTACCGAGGTCATCCCTTTGGACCCACACACACACACACAGAACAGTGACCTTCTAATCCCCTCCACATTTCTTAAGCCAGCCACGTCCACAGATCTTCTTAGTCATCAAGATGCAACCCTTGTCCACTTGATCACCACCAATTTAAACCATACTTAATCCCCAAGCTAGCACAAAAATATTTTACCTCACATTATACAATTATCTTGCACACACCAAAAAAATGTAATAATCCCCTCCCCAAGGTCAACAGTACTAATATTTTCTCTTTTAGTTTTGTAACAAAATGGATCATCTCCCAGACTTTATAAAAATGAAAAGAGAAAAAGTAATATATATATAGTATAAGTCTGTTCATATCGATTTACAACTCAATGCTTTAACAGTTGAGCATATAAAATACCCATCTATAGGGCTATAAAGTACATATGATGAACTGTTAGCTGGGAATTTAGGAGAATAACATGAAACAGTTTGTTTTATTACGTTGCTACTTTCCA
>PVLA01020047.1:0-10998 GCA_004027455.1 Hydrochoerus hydrochaeris
GCCGCCTAAGACAGGCACAGGACCTATTGCTGTCCTGCAGGCCCATGACGGGTAAGGCCTGGTTGGGTTCATATGAAGAGTCCTTGACCTAAGACAGGCGCTGTCCTCACAGGGACTGCCACACTCCCATAAGTGATAAGGGAAACAATGTAGGGAGTGGCACAATAGCCTCACACATCTCTCCCTTCTGCAGGCATTCAAGTGCATCGGCTTACATTTCCCAAGCTAACTAAGTAACAAGATTGAGATGTTAATTAATACCTATTGCTTGGGATTGTCTCTGCCTGGCCCTGGGCCTGGGGTGCTTCCTACTTGGGGCTGGGGGTTGCTGCCAAGGTTAGCAAATATATATTCCAGCTTCTAAAAAATAAAAGGGGATTCAGATTCACTCACAGACTGGTGTGCAGTGTCTTCTGTCTCTCACTCGCCGACTCCCTGTCCACCTTTGGGAAACCCTAGCCCTGCCGCAGCTGGACTCCGGCATTTCATTATTATGAACTAATGCTGAGACAGTTATTTAGCAAGCTACAACATGAGGTTAGGGTTATGCTAACATAAAATTTATTTAGTCCTTGATAATCTTTTATGACTTCAGAAATGTTGAAAAATGACTGTTGTAAGTTGCAAGATCAATTAAATAAATTTAAATGAAATAGAGGGAAAAGAGTAATTAAAACAAAATTAGAGAACAGAAACAAATTCTTGGTATTAATTAAAATTTTCAAGGGCCAGCTTCTATTAAATACTTACAAAATCGATTAGGATAATTAGGGAAACTAGAGAGGATTCATAAATGAAGTTGAGAAATCAGAGGTTACAAAACAAACATGGTAGACAATAAAATTATCAGAGATTTACTAGCGCCGCTCTATTGCATTAAGTGTGAGGACACAGCTAATCTGGACTGAGAATATAACTGATCTGCTGGGACTAAAGAGTGCATAAAGGACTAAATTTTGAAGAAAGAGAACAAATTACAGAACAATTATTTCACAAAGATTCTTGCTTCATTGGTATTTTTTCTGCGCAGTCGAGACGTTGATTATTCTAATAGCACCAAAAGTCCAGGTGGTGGACACTGCGGGCAGCTGTGCATGTTTCTCACTATTCCAGCCTGACCGTGGTGTATTCAGTACTTGATCAGGCTGTGGCCACACTGTTTCAACCATGCATATTAAATTATCCGAGGAAATGAGTAAAAATCTCAGATTCCTGGGCCCAGAGCTGTCCTCCTTAAGGAGGGGCAGGAATATCATTTTAAATTCTGATATCGGTGTCACATAAAGAAGCATGGAGAGGAAACAAACCTCAGAAACCCAAGCAGCCTCTGGCGCACCTGCCTGTTAGGGGGAGCTGGAGCCCCCGCATCCCCGGGGTGTCTCCTGGTCACTTTGGGGTCGGGGTTGAGTCCTGTGCGTGCTCTCCACGCTGACCCGGCGCCCCTCGGTTATTGCCCTGCCCTCCCTTTCTTTTCATTCTGCACTTTCTTTTTGAGTTCTTAGCAGCAGAACTGCTGGATCTCATAGACGTGGGGTTTTAGCTTGGTAACTGTCCCCGGCCTTTCTCCAGAGACAAGAGCCCGAGAGCCGTTTCCCGCTGGCCTGCCAGGACTGGTGTCATCACTGAATGTTTGCAATTCTGCCGCCCTGACAGACACCAGGTAACACTGATCACAGCTTTAACCTGTTTTCTTTGTCTATTTTTTTTTTTAAGACAGGGTCTTGCTGTGCAGTTCAGGCAGGTTTGAGCTCACTTTGTAGCTGAGGCTGGTCTCGAATTTGGAACAATTCTCCTGCCTCAGCCTCCCTAGTGCTGGGATTAAAGGTGTGCACCACCACGCTGGTTTGAATTGTATTTTTGCCATTCTCAGAGGGTTGGTCAGTGACTCAGACCATCTTTCCGTGTCTGGCATTCTATCTTTTCCCTGAAAACTGCCTGTTCGTGACCAGTGTTCATTTCACTACGGGATCACGGCTCTTCTCCTAACTGAATGCATGAGTACTTTGTAGAATGCGGGACTGGTCTTTGGTCTGTTTGCAAACTTATAACAGGTTTCTTTTGACTATGGGCATTTTTGTATTAAAAATTTGAAATTATCTGAAGATCAAACTTGCATCCCCTTCCCCTCCTGCCGTGGCTTTTGGGCTGTGTCATCTTCACTGGCAGGTCACAGCGGCTGGGTCACAGCTCTCATAGTTGAGAGCGTTGGTGGCGGACTCATCCCAGTTAGAAAGGTATCAGTGAGAATCCGTGCTTCACTAAATTATCCCGCTACCCTAAAGCGTAAGAGGGCTTCACATTAGGAACTCTGTTAGTCTACCACAGCCTAGCGCTGTTTCCAAACGGACACAGATGGTAACTTCAACAGATGTCAAAAATACAGGAGCGATGCAGCCTATTTCTTAAAGAGGGAAACGGAGCTCCCAGGAGGTGATGCGGAGTGGATTCTGCCAGGGCTGAGAATGTGGGTCACAAGGTGGCGTCAGCTCCTTGGAGAATGGTGACGGGCTGGGGCAGTCCCATTAAACCTGGGGATGGGACCAGGACTCTGCCACTGTCACCGGCCTTTCCCATTCCTGTGAACAAACTGTGCAGCTCGGTGAGGTGGGAAGTGAGGAGAGGAGGCAGGATACTTTAGGGGGAACAAAATTATCATTATCTCAGACGACATGATTTAAGTCCAGGGAGAGTCCAAGAAAACCCAACTGAAAAGCTCCTAGAATTAGAGCATCTTCATAAAGAGAGGTGACAAGTAAAGTCCTAAAAGGGATATTTTTACACAAGCACCAATGGGGAGAGACTTTTTAATTGTCAGGAAAACAATCAAAATAAACCCTAATAAAATGTATGCATAGCTTATCTGAAGAAAGTTCAAGACCTACTGAGAGTTATAATAGTAAACACAAACAAAGCAATATGCTCTTAAAAAATAGCTGAGTACTTTGAATGCATTAATTCTTCCCACATAGATTTTTATGCTTGATATATTTTTTGTGACAATCTCAGCTTAGGGGATAACTTGGGGAGTGATTCTGCGGCTCAGGTCCTGCAGAGTGCCTGCACTTACCCTCTCCCTTAGGTGCTGGAGGGAGCGCAGTCTGGCTGCAGCCATCACGCCCCTCCGGATCCTCTGAGGCTGGATTGGGACACTTTGCCTCAGTGTCCCCCGCGACTGTCTTGTGGCTGCTCACTGGGAACCTGACTTGACTGCCAGCTTCGTGTCCTGCCCCTCACCCCTGCCCCTCTAGATGCTGCCACCTCGCCGACCCTCCCTGAGGAGCAACGGTGTGTGCAGGCCCCAGCCCCAGTAAGCTTGATTAGGGCAGAAATCCCTTCAGGGGATCCCCGGGTTTATCCCTGTCATTTCCTCAGAAAATGGCAGCTGTCAATCAAACAATGAGGTCTCCCAACTGTCCACAGAATTGCCACCCCTGACTTTCCTGGACACCCCACAGCCACTCTGCTCTGGGAGATGCCTGCCCAATCATGGTGGGCTACAATTTCAACAAATTTGAACCAATCAGTGGTCTCTGGTCAGAAAGCGTAAACCAATTGGCGGGCTCCAGTTTGGACTAACCACAGGGTGTAATTTAGACCAATCACAGGCCTGCTGCTGTCCAAGCTAGCTTATAGGGCTGGTCGGAGAGTTCTCTCTCTCAGGTACTGGCCTCCCTGTGCCACAGCACAGGCCCTGTTAAAATAAAGTGTCACCTTGGTGGTCCTGAAATCTGCTTGGGATTCTTACCTCAAGTAATGTGGACAGAATGGTTGCTTTCAAGAAGAGCTGTGAAGACCAGGGACTGCTTCACCTCAACAGCTCCAGAGACCAGCAGCTGACAGAGCTCAGCAACAGGGACCAGCAAGAGCAGTGTCAGCCGACACCATGTCATTAGCCAGTCTCCCCTGGTGGCATCATCTGGCAGTGGCAGGAAGTGGGGCTGGCTGCTTCGGCCGGGAGGCATCGATGGCAGCATGGAGCCAGCAGCAGCAACCGGCACCCAGGGCCAGAGCTGGAATGCTGCAGGCTGAGCCCCGTCGGCCCTCACACCCTGAGCCCTTGCAGAGACAGGCTTTGCCAGTGCGTGATTTCTATCTGAATGGAGCAAAAGAACCCTCATCTGATTGGGGATGGGGCCTTAATGTAAGAGACTTCAGAATGCTCCACAGTGCTTTCCTTAGATTCTTGCAGCTAGATGTGTTTTGGAATCCAAAACTCAGTTTTTGGAAAGGTAACCTGGTCATACCCTAAATGACCGAAAGGAACTTAGTATTGCATCGCCTCTGGTCACCAGGGGCGTCTAGAGCCATCTTCCATCGGCAAACACACAATGTTTCTATCACCAGGCTGAGTACGACCTCAGAACTGCAAACGGCCTCCGAAGGATTTGGGTCATGTTTTGTTCCCAAATGAGTGTTGGCACCAAACTCATGGGAAAAAAAAGAAAACTTCCATTTTTCAGAATTCTATTAATTTTAGCATCACAGATTGCAGATCGTGGGCCTGCGTGGATGTAGGTCACAGGATGTGCTCCCAGGAAGCCAGCTCTGGCTGGAGATTGGATTGTGAAACACTGACCAGGGGTCTGCACTGAAGGAGAGGACAGAGCGGAACAGAGCTGTGATGGAGTCCAGTAAAGGCTTAGCTACACAGGTAGCTGTGGACAGACAGGCCGGCCCAGGTGGGGCCCTGAGACCCCATGTGGGTCCTGTCTTCTCTGTGGTCATTGAAGGCCAAAGCAGTCTGAGCACTGTGACTCAGCCCTGCTGCTGAATTCTCTCCCCTTTGGATGAGGGCAGTTGGTGCCCGAGAAAGCTGCTCTTCTTCTTGATAAACTGGCAGTATAGACCTGTGTGGGCAGAGGCAGCTCCTCCTTCTGTTTCAAAGATGCATATTTGGAAGAACCCAGCACATGTGAGTCGGGGTCCCAGGTCTCCCCTGAGGCACTCAGAATCCTCAGTTTTGGGGCCTTGAAGTTTTAAGGACCAGGTGTGCTGCTGAAGCACCCTCGCAGGAATTTGTGGGGCGTCAGAGCTTGATCCAGTTTGCAGTATTCCCCATACCATGGTCCAGGGTCACGGCCACATGGGGTCAGTTGTAGTCTCCTGATAGCTCTTAGGGTCCCACATATGTGCCCACTGGCTTTCATGGGTCTCGCCTGTCTACTGAGAGGTCACCCACTGGGGCTAAGCCTTTGTCCTCCCTTCTTGGGTTCCTGCTACCATCCCATGTCCAGCCCCTCTTTTGGGGTCACCCAGACAGGCTCTGCAGCTGAGCCAGCCCAGCCTCCTCTCCCGCGTGCACCTTGCACTGCCCTGCCCTGCTCCCCCTGCTCCTCCTTGCACGAGGCTTGGCACCTGGGACCCTGTGCCCTTGAGTCTTCTGGTGCCGCTTGCATCTGTCCTCAAGGCCTTGTGGCCACTCTGCAGGTCGGAGCGCCATGATCTAGCTCCTTCTGCCTGGAGGAACCACCATTTTCTGGCCAGGAATCTTGGTAACTGAGAAGGTGCAGGTTTGGGCTCCTGACCTGGGGTGGAGCTGGCTGCCGTGGACATCCCATTTGAGGTTGGTGTTTTGGGTTGCTGGGCTCTAGTGGAGCCCACTTGGGGGTTCTGATGGGCTATGTGTCAGTTGGTTTTGCTGCCCGTTGAGTTGGGCTTCTTTGCTTCCGTAGGAGCTGGCAGTGCTGGAGCAGCTCAGCAACCTCCCGGAGAGCTGCGTGAATGGGATGAATGTGGTGATGTAAGCAGCCAGCTCGCTGCTGGTGGCAGGCCTGCGTGCTGTTCTTTCTGCTCTGTGGCTGCCCTTCCCTGCCCCTCTGTGCTCTGAAGTCACTTCCATACTCTCGGGTTCACTGCATCCTGTGCTGTGGTCCCCAAGGCCCATGCTCCTACCAAGTGGCCAGTGCTTTGAGATGGAGACCTTGTGCGACTCTGCGTTTTCAGGTGCAGTTCTTCCTTGGCCCAAGGAACCTGCAGCTGGGGAGCCTTTTCCTGGGAAGGCGGCAGACACAGCACAGGCAGGGGAGCATCTGCCCACACAGGAACCAGGGGTCTTGGGCTAACAGCCTCAGTGAAAAGGGCCACACAGCCTGGAAGTAGAGAATGGGGAGGGCCATCTGGGTCATCAGAGCTCTGACCCAGTGGGTGGGCTCTAGTCCACTAGGTGGAGTTGGTGAGGGGCACAGCTAGGCCATTTTGACCTCTGGGCTGACCCTACCGGGAGAAGGGCATGCCGGCCCCGACATTTAAAATCCTTTAAAAACATTTAAAATCCTTGCTTCCTCTGAGGAGTCCAGGCCGCAGCCCTCAGGTGGGTCAGTAAGCTGTGGAGGCCCTTGGCTGCCTGATGGTGGACAGAAAGTCTTATACCCCCTCCAGCAGGTGGCGAAGAGTGTCCACTTATGGGCCTGCGGAAGACCCCCTTCAAGGGCTTCTGGACCCTGACTCGTCTGTCCTCTGGAGCTCCCTGCCATCCTTGTGACCCAAGAGAACCCAGGGCCCGAGAAGTGTGGCAGCTCCCTGGGCCCCTCGCTGAGCGAGTGGAAGGCTTTCTACAGTTCCCGTCCCTGCACCTGATCCCACTCTCCTTTGAGAACAGATGCGGGGCCCTGCCCTTGCCTCCAAGGCCAAAACCATGCCTGGAGTGGGTTCCGGGGTTCCCGATGGAGGCCCCCACCTAGACCACCCATGCACAAGGACACTGTTTAGAGACACCAATACCCTGAGACTGTGTGGCAGGGTCACCCATGGGCTCAGGTCACACCCAGGGTTGGTGACACTGCTGGGCTAGGCTGGCTAGCCAGGGGAGCTCAGTGCTTCTACCCCGCTGAGCAACTTCTGCTTGCCCTGGAAAAGGCCAGCGGGAGCGCAGTCTAACCCTCTGACAGCTGCTCTGTGAGGCTCTGGTCACCTTGTTTTTACAGCAGGAAAACCGAGGGGTCTGAGGCTGCTCAGCTGCTGATTCTCAGCTGGCCATGGACATGCAGAGAGCTCAGCCTTCGCCCATCCTTTCCCCTTGGCCACCGCTCTCCCGGTGTGGTCCCCAGGCCAGCAGCCTCCATGCTCCCTGGAAACGCTACAGGGAAGCAGTTCCTGGGCTCCTACTCAGATTTGGATCCTGTTCTAAGAAGCCCTCCAAAGGATTCCCATCCCTGCTGGGGTTTGCAAACCACTGCTGTCCCCACAGCTCCTTCCCTGTCACAGCTGTGGTAAAATCAGGCCTTGGGGGTGCTGCCGAGTGTAACCACCCAGGTGGAGGGCGGAGTGCTCATGTAGGATTGCAGACTTCGGCCTCTCTGTGTGGGAAGGGATTCATGGGAGCCTTTTGTTGGCCATGCCCAACCCTGGGTCTCTTGCCACACCTCACAGAAAGGGAAACCGAGGCCATTACCCTAACTGCCCCAGACTACACAATGAACTGCGGCCCAGAGGCAGAGCAGGCACTTCTAACCCGGCCTGGGGTGTGATGACACACTGTGTGATGTGCAGTGTTTGCTAGGGCACTGTCTTTTGGGCTTCGTGGCAGTGTCCGCCTCTCAGGACTCTGCTCCTGCTGGAGAAGGAAGGTCAGAGGCAGGGAGAGAAGCCGCCACACACTGAGCCGGCATCAGAGGATTTCAGTCGCGGCTGCTCACGGAAATGCTGCACTGCTCCGACCCAGGCGGTGTTCATGACAGAATCCCGCACAACCCCTGCCCAGGTTTTCAGGGCAGATTCTCAACAGAGTTGACTCTGAAATCCTGACGTGCCTCATTCGGAGGCCCCGTGGCTCGCACTTCAGCTGCGAGTGTGCGTGACTCCTACGTGAGCACTGGTATCGGTCGTTGGTGGCTCTGACATGACATGCAGACAGCCTGGACGGTTCCGGAGAGTGCAGGCGCCCAGGCCTGGTGACTCGAGGTGTGGCCCCAGGGAGGGAGCCAGAGAGGCCTGTGCTGTTTCTTCTAACTGAAGCAGCAGCACTTGACACGCTGCTGAGGGCTCTGTGCGAGCCTAGAGGCGGCTCGGGTTCAGGACAGCAGGGTCCGTGTCCTGCCGCAGCAGCTCTCCGCCTCTTCCGGGGTCCTTTTCCCCAAGTACTTAAGACTAGAAGAGTTTGACTGTCCTATTCAGGGTGCTGTGGTCCCCCTGTGGGAGCAGGTACACTCACTCAGGCACCTAAAAAGCAAGGCTGGTTTCCTTGCAAATCCACAGCAGCTCCAGACCCAGTGTGACAAATGTCACCGGTGAGTCACACCTGTCCATCCCTGGGCTCGGCCCATTCGGCCCACACCACAGGGCACATTTGTTCTCCTGGACAATCCCGAGAACTCTCGGCAGCTGTTTGATTCCCGTGTGTCCGTCCTGGCTGAGGTGAGAGCAGGAAAGCAGCGGCAGGCAGGCGATGCTGGTGACGCTGGCGGGGGAGGGGAGTCACCTGGCGTCTTGCACTTCGTCTTGCAGGGGAGCGTGGCTCCTCGCTCAGCCCTGTCCACAGGTCTCACCTTGCTGGGTTTGCAGTTCCTGCCTTTGCAGCTCCGCCTTTCCTGTACCTGCTCCGCTCAAGGCCTGTGAATCCCCTCTGCTCCGGAGTCCCCAGCTCTGTGGGATCCAGGTAGCTGGACCCACAGCCACACTCCGCACGCTGCCAACACCAGAGCGACTTTACCTCTGAAAGCATAGACGATGGCAGTGTCCCTCCTCCACACCCCTCATGCCCCCTTGTTTCTGACACCCCCCTGGGGCATGGCCTCTTCCTTTTCATACACTGCCCCGTCTCCTCTGGTTTCTCCCCTGTGCTGCACACCCAAGCACCCTTGTGCAGAAGCCATCGCGATACACTTGTGGTCCCCTCTTAAAAAGACTGGCTTCATCTCGCTTCTAAGATACCACATCTTTTTGATTTTCCTACCTACTCATCATGTTTTTGAAGTGTTCTGTCCCTGGACTTCTGGAGTGTGTCAGAGCTGGGGTCCAGTGGACAGTCACCCGTGGGATACTCTGACCAATCCGAGGGCTTCTCATGCCAGGTGTGACCTGAGAATGCCCTGCCGGTTCAGACTGGATCTCAGTCTGACACACAGAACCAGAAGTTCCACTGCCCACCTGTCTCGTCCAGTCTCCGGCTGGGGTCCAGCAAGCGTCCGTGACTCTGTGCGTGCAGAACTGAGCTTCTGATGCTCCTTTGCCCTCCAGACTGAGGTACAACAGTGGTATCCCCCTTTCCTGCTGGTCAGCACCTCCCCCGCTCTCATTTCCTTTTCAAAATGTCCCCAAATCCACATTCCCTAGGAGCACCACGTTCGCCTTTCAAACCTCGCAAAATTCCCTCCCTCATCCCTTGCTGGTCACTTCGTTTCTTCAGCCTGTCTCTGTACAACAGGCTGTCACTGAGCCTTTGAAAGTGCAGTCCTTTCTGTGTCAATGCTCAGCTCACTTCTCCAGTGGATAAGTCTTGAACGCTAAGATTAAAACTAAAAACTCTACCATGCCCAGAAGAAACAGTAGTGTGTTTATGATTTTTGCATAGGCCAAGATTATTTAGAAGGAAGATGAAATGCACTAACAACAAAGGAAAATTATTCTAAGTTGCATTTTATCAAAATTAAAAACATACACTTGTTCAAAAATATCTTTGAAAAATGAAGAGGGAAAACACCGATTGAGAAATACATTCATAACACACATGTCTGACTAAAGACAAGCTTTCAGCGTTTGTGGAGAACTAGTCCTCAGTACTACAAAGATTAGAGCCCAATTAGAAGACTAATAGATGCTCATAAAATACATGAATGGCTGTTCAGTTCATGGAAAATACCGTACTTCATTAATAATTAAAAATTCTTTCCCACTGTCAGGGGCTTGCTCCTTTGTTCCTGTAGTAAATCATTGTCTCTCACCCAGCGAAGCTGTGAACTGTTCTGAGCCCTTGTGCACCCAGGTCTGTCTCTGTGTCTCTCACTTCCCGGTAGTGTTTTTTGTACTTGCCTTTGTCCCTAGGACCTGCGCACAGAACACATGTGCTTCTTGTCCTGGCATTTCGAACTCAGCTAGCCTGGACGTGCACTGCCCAGAGAGGAAACGTTTCCACCTGAGGACACGGCAGTGACTTTTCTGAATTGGGATGAGGCTGCCACCTGGCCACTCTGGGCTCCATCTGCCACCGAACAAACAGGCTGAGAAGCAGGTTGCCCTGTGGGGTGACTGGTCCTGAAAGAGGGGAAACTCGGCCGCTACTCATGATGGAGACAGTGGGGGTTAGGTCTGCCGTTCGGTTCTGCAGCCAAGACTGGACAGCTATGGTCCCTTCAAGCACAGGGCAGCTGAGGACCTGCTGTCGCGGAGGATGAAGGCTTGAGACACTCGGCCAGGCAAAGAATCCCAACTCTGTAAGTTCCGGACAAGCAAGTTGAGAAAATGGGATGAACCGCGACAGGAGATCATAGAGATTGATTACAGACCACATGTGATCAGGTACAGATGAAGAGTGTGGTAGCTTTGCGAGCTTCTCTCCTTACGTTTTTTATTGGGTATCAGAGCTGCTGCAAGTTCTACAGTTTCGCCTTCATGTGAGAGAGACTGTGGCGGAGTTAGAGGACTGCAAGGGCAGCCTGTGACGCACACGAGGACAGCTGGCACCACACGTCCTCTTGCTGTGGCTTGAAGATGAGACCTCTGTCACACTTGGAGGGGCTGGGTCTCCTCAGGTGAGCATGCAGGTCTGTGTGGTGCACACAAGCCTGGCGTGTGCGGTGAAACGCACATGGAGACTGCGGAGCCAAGGGGCCCACTGTACAGAACCGGCCTCTGCCGCTCTGTTCACACCCGCCCTGCACCCCTGCTCCGCAGTCACCAGCGTGGGCCCTGCACACATCTGGCCTGTGTCAGCTGGTGCAGGGAGAAGCTGCGCAGCGGCCACTGGAAGGATGTTCAGGGCGGTTCCTCTTGCTGTGTCCAGGGTGTTTGCTCCACCAACCTCTTTCAGCACAACTCTTCCATGCACCCCTCTCCAACACCCCC
>PVLA01020048.1:0-10967 GCA_004027455.1 Hydrochoerus hydrochaeris
AGCTGCCCCTGGCCCGAGCTGGGCAGCAGAAGAGGTAGGAGCAAAGCAAATAGAATTCTCTGCCAATACTTGGGCACCAAGAGGAAGGGTCTGCCACCGAGAAGATGTCCGCTTCCACCCTGAGGGGAGATGTAGGAAAGCTCAGAGCCTCAGGAAAGACAGTTCCTAGGTCTGGTCAGAGCAATGGGTAATGGAGACTCTAAGGTTAGAGATGAGGTCAAGCAACTCTGTGGGGGTGGGGACTGTTGTCATCCCCAGTGCACAGATGAGAAAACCGAGGCACTTGCCCAGCACCTCGCACCCAGAATCTGACTCCATGCCATCTAACTCCAGTGCCTTGATGCCCCTCTACTGCCACTCTGTGGGTGAAAGGCCACCCAGGGGAGGGGAGTGATAATTCAAGAGGACCCCCAAAGAGAGAGGAGATTTCTTACCACTGCAGCCTCAGAAATCCTAAGGCCTGAGGGTGTTGGGGGTGCGGCTGGGGATCTAGGATGATGAGGACAGTGACTCCTAAGGCGCCTGGGCTCTGTCCTTCCACACTGCACCACCTACAGGACACAGACACTTATTTGTCTGACTCAGAGTCATCGAGAGCCCCCAGAGTCTGCGGTTTGCCTTTCCTGTGTTTAGCCTGCCTTCCAGGTCCGCCTCCTCTTGAGACTCCAGGTCCTGCCCTGGTCCCTTCAGGGTCCCCTTCCTCCTCCGTGGCCACCGTCTACCCAGCCCAGAATTGGGTGGTCACGTCCCAGGAGGGTCAGGTCTTAGGTAGAGAAGCAAGGGTTCAGGACATTGCTGCTCTCTTGGAAAAGAGGTCGAGGCAGGGAGAATGTCCCACACCCGACACCTGAGTATTACACCCTGAAGAGAATACCTTCGGATTGGCTAGGGGAAGACAAGAGGAAGTTGGGACATTGGAGAGGATTTTGTGACAGAGTCTCTTAAGCCCCAACCCCAAACAACACCAGCCAAACACACCCCAAACCCCAGGGCCTGCTTTGGTGCACCCTACCCCCCAGAAGCTCCAACCGTGACCTTCATCTAACCTTGGTCCCATCATACCCTCCTGGGACCTCAGGGGCTTCCCCAGTGGATTTTAATTGCCTGACAAAAGTAATAACAATATTTATAAGGGAACAAACACAGATACCATAAATAAATACATTACCGACTCATTGAGTTAATTAGTGTTTAATTACTTGAAATTACCATCAGTTACTACCAATTACCTGAACAACCAATGCATTCTTTCTCCATTACCGATGGCAATTCCCAGGGCGAAGCCCGGAGTCCCTGGCCCTAGGAAGAGGCCTCGGGTTACCACATGCGCTCTGTCACCTGGCCCTTCCCCAGCTTTGCATGTTGGTGCGTCCTGGCACCTGGTCATTGTGCACTGACGCTGCTCCCGGCACAGTTCTGGACTTCGGGAAATGCGTCTGTGGGCAAGATGGACAAGACCTCTCCCACTTGAGTTTATGATCCGGTAGGTGAAGGTAACAATTAGGGTAATTTCAAAGGAGACAGGCTGGATACAGCAGGACAGGCCGGAAGGGAAGGGTGGCTGGGAGGGGTGGTGATGTTTACACAGCGCAGCTGGGGCGACAGCCCCCACACCCTTCCCTTGACCTGCAGATCCACTCTTCACTCTTCCCCCTTAGTTCTGTATTTTGGGGTGCTGGTTCATACCGACTGTGTCCCCAAGGGTCCCCTGACCTCTACTATCTGACTATAGACAAGGAGAGAGGGTTGGGGTGGCTGTATCCATTACCCAAAGATCCCAGCCCCTCCCAGGTCCCCCTTTCCACGCAGCCCTTTCCGTCTCCTAGATTCTGTAACAGACGCCTCCCCCACTCTTGCAATGTCACTGTCCCTAGGCTGGGGGTCCTCGGCGACGCTCTCCTTTCCAACCACCCTTCCGGCGCCACCCCGCCCTAACGTGAGCACGCCATCTGCTTTCTGCTGGGACCTGGCAGGCGGAGATGGCCTCCTTGCAAAGGTGACTTTGAAGCAGAGGCGTGAAGGGGATGAGGGAATGAGCCCTGTGGAGATCTGAGAGGAAAGGGTCCCGGGGTCGGGGAGCAGCCACTGCCAGAGCAGGAGGCAGGACCATGTCCGCGTCCCCATGCTCGGAGCAGAGCGGCAGAAGAAAGTCAGGGAGAAGCCTCCGGCAGGCCAGGCTACTGAGGGCCTGGCTGGTGTTTCAGGACTTTGCCTTTTACTCTGAGAGGAAGAGGAAGGCCTGGCAGCCCTTTGAGCAGCGACTTGAGCTGGCAGGACACGCGTACCTCAATGGTGTCTGTGTCACAGCAGAAAATAAGAGACGGGGGAGATCATTTAGAGGTCCAGGGCAGACGCACAAGCCTGGAGCCAGGGTGGGGGCAGCGGAGGTGGTGGGAAACGCATTTTGAAATAGAGCCAAAGGATGTGCTAATGGATTAGAGAGAAAGAAAGGAATTGCGAATGGAACCACTTCAAGGCTTTTGGCCTGAGCTACTGGTAAGATTTCCTGGGATGGTGTATTAATAAAATACGCTTTCCTGCTGCCGGCTCAGAATACCTGACACCTGCAACTGAACCGAGGCCAGGCTCAGGCTACTCAGGGTTTCCAGTGCTCCAGGGTCAGCTGGCCCTGAAGATGGCTCTTCCAGCCACGGCCCCAAAGACCCCTCCCCTGCAGTCAGGCCCCATTTCCTTCCAACACCTTCAGCTATGAACTCATGCACACATGAACCCACAGATGAGCACAGCACCCCATGATCTAAGTACCTTCCCCACACGAGACCTGGGGATGCGGAAGACTTTGGGGGAAGCAGTTTCTCCAGACAGCAGGGTTCGTGCTGGGACACCTTAGCCAGAGGTGCAGCCTAGATCGCGGGTACACCAGGTTCTGGGTGTCAGAAGGGATCCTGCCACCCAACCCCAATGCAGGCAGCTCCTCACGAGTCCTCCAGTGGGGCAAAGACATCGGATCCCCCTACCTGGCCGCTCCTACCCCCTCCCTGAGGGAAGTTCTCCTTTTGCTCAAACCGGATTCTCTCTCCCTGGCCCAGCCTCCTGTGGCCCAGGTGTTGGGGAGCAGGGAAGGAGAGGAAATGGGGGAGCCCAGGAGAAGATTCCTGCCCAGGAACAATAGAAGGGAAGATGTTTTCCTCTCCCCGCACTTTAAGAAGCTTGTGCCAAAAAATAAACGTGGATCGAGAGTAACCCCAATCTCACTTAGGTCAGAGCAATCAAAATGTAATTGGGTTTGTGAATAACTAATGTTTACACTGATGTTGTCCTCATAGGACGGCGAGACCTGTAGATGTGACTCCACCGTCTCTGTTCCGTGAGAAACTTGGGTTTTCACAGAAACTAGGTCAGGCACGGAGAGACAGAGATGGAGAGAGAAGCTGCCACTCGGGGCTGGGTGACCAGCATGACCATCACCAGGCAGAGGAAAAGGGGGTACTGAGTGGGGAACACGAGGAGAGTAGTTTCACCCTGAAACAACAGTAATTATGGTGATTGTGTGCCATTTATTAAGCACCTACTGTGTACCAGACACGTAGCACACTCCCCCTGCAGTAACCTATGGAGGGGACTTTAGTGTTCCCACCTTACAGATGAGATGACCAAGGCACTGGGAAGGGCAGCTGGCTGTGGGTCTCTCATCTAGTTAGGAGCACAGATGAGTCCAAAGACAGGCTTGTCCACAGCCAAGATTTGTTTTGTTTTGCTGTGGCCTTTTGGTTGTTTGTTTTTAAATTTTGAGACAGGGGCTCCCTATGTCATTAAATTACCTAAACTGAGTTTAAACTGGAAATCCTCCTGCTCCAGCTTCCTAGAGTCCTGGGATTACAAGCATGTGCCACCACACCCAAATTAGAGCTAAATTCTACTTATGACTGGAGTCTGCCTCCAAGAAACCAGACAAGAAGCCCCAATTTTCTCTAGGATCCACTGGGGAGGTGCAAATGTTGACAGCAGACACAGAAACAGCTGTGAAAATCCGGATTCCCTTGTTCTCTGAACCAAGCTCAAACGAGTGACGAAGCCAGACTAGTGACAGTTGATCATCCCATAATCCGAAACCCTTTGCATAGCATTATTTCGGATTTCGAACATTCTCAGATTTTGAAATACACGCACATTCAGGATGAGACTTCTTAGGGACAGGACTCAAGTCTGGACAAGAGACTCATTTGTGTGTCAGGTCCACTGTGGACACAGAGCCTGGAAATAATTTCATGTTGCATTTTCAGGGAGCCTGCATTTGACCCTGAACCATCATGAGGTCAAGTGTGGAATTTTCCCCACGTGCCGTCACGTTGGCGCTCCAGAAGTCTCAGGGTTTAGAGCTTTTTGAAGCTTGGATTTTCGGCTTAGGTGTGGTGAATCTAGAACTACCTTCCTGTGGATGACCATGGCAGGGGTAACGATGATGATGGGTGGTAAGGACAGTGTCCCTGGGGGACAGTGTTGGTCCTATCTGCAGTGTCTGGGTGACACAAGGAACAATAACACAGGTGGCCGTCAAGGCACTGTTAGTGACCCTGTCTGTGCTGGGGTGGCCTGTAGCGTGAGCGATAGCCAATGCTGTGCTGGTGGCAGTGCTGTACAGACCTGCCTGGACTCGGGTGGGCCATTGTCCTGCCCCATCAGGAGAGCCCCTCGGTGCAGGGGGCAGGGCTCGGGGCCGCCTGCAGAACTGCCTTTATTGCATTCCCTGTTCTGGACAGTGTAAGCGATGGACCTGCCTCTCCAGAGGGACAAATGTGATAAATAACCAGGGAGGACAAGCGGGAGGAGACAACCCAGCCACCAGAAGTCATAAGTCTCTGTCCAGCCATCTGGCAGGCCCATTACAGAGAGCTCCGGGGCTCTCCCAGGCCGCGGCGCCTGGGAGTCAGGAGAGCCCCTCAGCACAGTTGGCTCAGTGCGCCTGGATTCGCTGACCTCATCCCTGCACCCGCCATCCTCTGCCCCTCCCCGGGTGCTGGGCAAGGGATGTCCAACTCATACTGTGTGTGCAGCCAGGGGAACTCCGGGCTCATGTGCCCCCTCAAAAAAATCCAAAGGGGCATTTGTCAACAGCTGTCCTGATGCTCTTGGAAATAGGGTAGGCAGAGTTAGACAGCAGTCCAAACAAGTGCATTGGACTGCAACACACCCACAGAGGCCTGGGTTCAAATCCCAGCTCTGGTACTTACAGGTCATGTGACCTTGGCAATTTACTTAATTTCTGTTCTCATCTGTAAAACAGAGACAATAATACAAACCCTACTTTAGTGGGCTGAAAATATGACATGATATATCTAAACTCCTGGTAATATGATAGCTGCCTTCAGTGAGCTAGTACGGGTCTTTACATAAATGATTTCCTTTAATACTCACATCCATCCTGTGTGCTTCAGGACTGTCCTTCCCTTGTTCTACAGAGAAGGAAACAGGTACAAAGGCCATCTTGGCCTAAGGGGGTGGCACAGCTGCTAAGTGTTGGATCTGGCATTTGAATCCAGGCAATGTGACATCAGAGCCTCATTGCCACCAGATTGTCACTGGTATACTTGAGGTATGCAACAATTTATATTTACTGAGGAGCTACTATAGTAAGCAAAACTTGTGGGGTCCTCCCCTCTTCAAGGGTACATGAAATACAGCCAGACATGGTAGCGCACTCCTGTAATCCCAGCAATTGGGAGGCTGAGGCAGGTAGATTGTGGCAAGTTCAAGACCAGCCTGGGCTACAAAGTGAGTCCAAGGCCAGCCTGAACTGCATAACAAGAGCCTGTCTCAAAAAAAAAAAAAAAAAAAAAGAGTACATGACATTTGTATAAAGTAATACATTTTATAAACTGATTTCCTATTTAACCTTAGAAGCGCTGTCAAATGAGAACTTATCTTTGATTCTGAGAGGAGAGAATCGATACTTAGGCTAAATGATTGATCCAAGATCATAGATCCCAAGGTGGTGAAGCCAGAGCCCGAGTTAAGAGTTCCCAACAATTAACCAAGAGTCCTTCCTGACACCATGAAGCCCTTCCCTGCCATCCTGTTCCGCAGGACCCATGGGATTGCCCTTGTGTCCTGTTCTCCTCAACGGGTCCTTTCTAGATCACTTCACCTTCCACACAAAAGCCTTTCTTCTTAAGAAAAGCATGGCAAAGCCAGGCATGGAGGCGCATGCCTGTAACCCCAGCACTCAGGTGACTGAGGCAGGAGGATCATAGTAAGTTCAAGACCAGCCTGGGCTACAGAGTGAGACCATGTCTCAAAAAAGGGGAAAAAAAAGAAAAAGATTAAAAAATAAGAAAGACAAGCCGGGCG
This sequence comes from Hydrochoerus hydrochaeris, assembly GCA_004027455.1. Lineage (NCBI taxonomy): Eukaryota > Metazoa > Chordata > Mammalia > Rodentia > Hydrochaeridae > Hydrochoerus > Hydrochoerus hydrochaeris. The sequence continues at coordinate 6,310 of PVLA01020048.1, forward strand.
TGGTGGCGCACTCCTGTAATCCCAGCACTCGGGAGGCTGAGGCAGGAGGATCGTTGTGAGTTCAAGACCAGGTTGGACTACAAAGTGAGCCCAAGGCCAGCCTAAACCACATAGCAAGACCCTGCCTCAAAAAGGCAAAAGAAAAACAAAACAAAAAAAAAAAGAGAAAGAAAGAAAGAGAAAAGCATGGCAGCCTGATTGATTACAAATGAGGACAACCAGAGGGGTCAGTGATTTAGCTCAGTGGCACAAGTGCCTGTGTGGCAGGGGTGAGGCTGTGAGTTTGATTCCCAGTTACTCCCCAAATAAAACCCAATGAGCACGGCTGGGACAGCAGCAGCCCTGCCAGGGCTTTTGCCCTCAGCTTCCCACCGTGGGGACACCCCTCCCCCAAGACCTCCTGGGATCAAATATGCTCGTTTGCACAAATAATTGGCTGAGGTCTGAAGTAGAATCAGTGCGCACTCAGAATACAAAAGAAACAAACTACTACAAATCAATAAGAAAAAAGCAGCGGCATAATAGAAAAATGAGCAAGAGATTTAAACAGACGCTTCACCAGGCAGCCATCCAAACGGCCAGGAAGTGGGTGAGGAAGTACTGCGAACCACCAGTCATCAGGGAACCCCAGTCCCGTGTGGTACCACTTTGTACCCAGCGAAGGGATAAAGTTTAAAAGACCAGCGATACCCAGTGTCAGTGAAGATGCTCCTATACCGCGGCAGAGGCATAAAACGGTACAACCACTTTCCCAAACTTTTTGGCAGATCTACAAAATGTGTACATCTTGACCCAGAAATTCCACTTCTGGGTCCTGACTCGGTGTGTGCACCATCGTATAAATAACAGAATGGCACGGCAGCCCCAGGCCCCGTATCCCAGAGGGGAAGCCATTCCACTCATCAGCAGTAGGATGGAGAAATAGTGGACTATTACGCACCCACCTACAAGACAGCTGGCTTTCACTTGTAATGTTGAGCAAAAGCAACCAGGCACAAAAGAATGTATTCTGTATGATTCCACTGATGCCAGTTCAGAGCTGGGAGGAGGAGGGGATCAGTGGTGTGCCAAGGAGGTTGCTATTGGCAGGAGAAGAAAAGAGGGGACTTGGGGGGAACAGTGGTTTTCTCCTGAGCTTCTTGATGTGGGTGCTGATCACATGGGGTGCCCCTTAAGGGAATGCCATGGAGCTGTGTGCTTGGGATTGGGTAATTTTTCTGAATGCAAGCTTCAGTAAAGAGTAAAAAAATAAAGGGGTGTCAGTAAACAACAAAATCCACTCCTTTTCTTTCTTTCTTTCTTTCTTTCTTTCTTTCTTTCTTTCTTTCTTTCTTTCTTTCTTTCGAGACAGGGTCTCACCATGCAGTTCAGGCTGCCCTTGAGCTCACATTGTAACCCAGGCTGGTCTCAAACTCACAGTGATCCTCCCGTCTCAGCCTCCTGAGTCATTCCCCTTCCTTGACAGGGTTGCTAGACTGACAGAAACTGTCAGATGTGGCATCATCCCGAGATTCCTTGCTAAAGAATGCGACAAGGCCTCTTACAATGTCCTTGAGAGCAAGACACAAACATGGCTGGGTGACCATGTAATGAGGTGGACTGAACCACCAGCCCCTGAGCGCTGATTAAGGAGCCCGTGTCTACCCGGAGGGAAACTTCTAGTGCCTGCAGGCTCTGTCCCCTGCCTGGGCAGAAGAGCTGTGTCACTGGAGACTGAGATGAAGACATAACAGGCAAGCTTATCACACTTGCAGATGACATGGGGCCGGGAGGGAGAGGCCACACAGAAGTGAGATCCAAACTGAATCTGGCAGGATGGCCAAGCAGAGCAAATCTAGTAGGACAAAACTGAATGGTGGATGAGGTGTGGAAGGTCCCGAGTCAGAGGCTGAGAGCCAGCTTGGTGGGGACAGGTGGGTGGGTGTTGAGAATTTGCAGCTGCAGCATTGAGGGTCCCAGTGTAGGGACCCTCTAGCTGCCACTGCAACCCCCAGGGCCCACACACATGAAATGCTCGGGGCCTGGCACAGACGAAATGCTTGGAGACAGTTGCCAAGTTAATCCGTGAGTGAAAGATGGGCAGTGCCTGGTGGTGGCATCGGACCCAAAGCCGTTCGAGGGAACCCACGACTACGCTGAGCCGGGGGTCTGGCTGTGCGGCTGGACCCACAGGCTGCTGTCAGGTTCTGAGCCCATTAAAGGCTGGACACAGCCTTCCACTCAGGCACTGCTTTAGAGGAAACCTAGGTGGCACACACAGGTCATGCTTAGCCGGCAAAGAGGAGGCAGAGGAGGGTGTTCAGCCGTGGAGCTGCCCAGCAGGCAACTCTGCTGCAGGGGCACTGGCTCACGCAGCACATAGGCGCCACTGTCACGTGGCTTAATAAAATGTACCCAGAGTCGGTTAGGATGCCTGTCTCATTCCACTCTGGCTTCTCTTCATTACACTTTCCTGAGGATGGGAGGGGAAGCGTCACGGGGGGCTGGGGAACGTCTCAGCTTGGGATGCAGCTCAGGAGAAACCGCTGGGTTTAGCGGATATGTATATTGGATCTGTCACTCATCACCAGCTACCCTGGCGAAGGACCAGTGATATTCAGGGACACTCCTACCAACGATGGGCTGGCTCACTCCAAAATGGGACACAAAGGTCTGGGGGAGAGGTCAGATCTCCAAAGGTACGGATGCTGCACACCTGACACTGGAAGCCGGTACAGCGAAAGAAACCCAGTTGCAAATATGTGTAGCTGGAAAAAAACAAACAAAACAAAGCACACCCCAAGGCATCCTGTGCGTAGCTGTCCCTAGAGCCAGGAGCAGGGAGCACAGGGAGATTTCCCGCCCGGTAAAGCCCAGGCTCCCCACAGGTCTGCCGCTGCTAGGGATCCAGCTTTCCCGACATTACTTCTCAGTGAGTCGGAGTGAGCGTCCCACCACTAAAAGGTGTTTCAGTGCAGCCTGGAGCCACCGGGCAGGAGAGCAGCTGTGCCTCCAGGACCCGGTGGCCAGTTCGTTTAGGAAGCCAAGTCCTAGCTAGTGCAAGTCAGGGCACCCTCTTCTCTGTGTAGTATCATGAAGATAGACTTTTAGGGCTTGTCCCCCAAAAATTTCAGTTGTGACAACATGCACATAAATCTACATTGGACCCGTTTCAAGTGTGCTGTTACTAAGCACATTCATATCGCTGTGCAGCCAGCCCCCCATCCCAGGTCACCTCGAATCACTGACACTCTGCCCCTACTAGACAACTCCCTCTTCCTCTGCCCTACTTCTCAGCCATCCTATTCTACTTTCTGTTCCTATGGCTTTCCCAGCTCTTGCTGTCTTCATGATGGCATACAGTGTTTGTCCTTTTTGACCATTTAGGGCTTGTATTACTGCATTTTTTAAAGTGAGGTGGCAGGGTGTGGTGGCGCACCCCTGCAATCCCAGCACTCGGGAGGCTGAGGCAGGAGGATTGCCATGAGTTTGAGGCCAGCCTGGACTACATAGTAAATTTAAAACCAACCTGAATAACAGAGTGAGACCCTGTCTCAAAAAGCAACAAAAAAAAAAAAAAAAGAGAGAGAGATTTTACAAACAAAACCTTTGCCTAGTTTTCAGTGTAAAGTTCCTTCTTTCACCTATGTCTCTGTATGTTTTACTCTCACTCAGACCAAATTGTGGCCCTTCTGGTGCCCCAGAAGGCTGCCACGTACCCTATCCCGCCCTCGCCCCCACCAGAAAGAAATCCCGTGCTGACTTGGGTCGAAGCTGTCCATAGCAAAGACACTCAGAGCTTGGACACAAGAGAACAGAGGCCTCTTCCTCTTCATTCACCCAGCATCGCTTTGGGCAAATTACTCCAAGTCGCAGTATCCTCAGCTGAGAAATGCGCACGCCGATGTCAACAACTCAGGCGCTGCTTGGGGGAGGGCGAACTAAAGAGCTTCTGAGAAGGAGCCCAGAAGAGGAGCCCCATACGCACTGGTCGAATAGGAATACGGGCTCGGGCCGGGGTGGGGGGGAGGGCTGTTGCTGAGTGAAGGGCACCGTACCGTGGGGGTACTGAGGGGACCTAGGCGATGCATGACTTTAGGGCTGAAGGTCTACCGGACAATGGGAACTGAGCTACCAGCCAACAGACCTGGGCCCACAAACCCACAAAGAGACCCAGCGCATCCCAGCAACCAACCACTGTGAACCCTGAGTCTGTTGGCACCGGGACTGGGACCGAACTGCTTGCCCCTGCACCCTGTCTTCTAGGTAACTGGCCAGCAGGTCACCAGGGAAGCTCCTTAAAGCCGAGCTCACTGGGTCCCAGACCTGGGGTTCGGGGTTCGGCTGTTTGAGACAGGGCTCGGGATGCACAATTTGCCAGGTGGTGCTGATGTCATTGCTTCAGAGGCCACATTTGGACAACTGGGGTGTAGAATCTATTGATCTTTCCCAGGGCCCTTGGCCCTTGCACCCCGGCAGGAGCAGCTGCGGCTCCCGGCTTTCACAGGGGACGGGATGGCTTCACACCATGGCTCCCTGCAAATCACGCCAAGGCTAGAGTTTGACTGAGACCATGCCCTTGCTCTTCCTCCAGGGAGAGTCCCCAAGGACAAGTGTGTGAGTCTGTCTCAGGCCCTGTGGTCAGTGAACCTGACAAAAGACACACACAGACGGTGATC
>PVLA01020049.1:0-10996 GCA_004027455.1 Hydrochoerus hydrochaeris
AAGTATATTATTTTTATTTGCAGAATACATGATCCTCTCTACCTAGAAAATCTGAAGAGATCCAACAAATGCATCCCAGACTCCAAAAATCAATAATAAAGTTCAGAGATGTAGCAAGATGAACCAATAAACACAAAGATGAAAGTATTCCTGTACACCAATATTAAACCAACTGAGACAGACATTTGGAAAAATTACCACTTTAAATTATATCTAGAAAAATTATGCATGTATGGTGGCACATGCCCATAGTAACAGCCCTTGAGAAACTGAGGCAGAGGACTGCTGTGAGTTCAAAGCCAGCCTAGGCTACATAATGAGTTCATGGACAGTTTGGACTACATAGTGAGGCCCTGTCTCAAAAAAATTAAATAAATAGTAATTAACCTATAAAAGGAAGTGAAATACATTTACAGTGAAAACTATATTACTCTGAGGGCCGGGGATTTTGCTCAGCAGTGTAAGTGCCTGCTTAGCAAACACAAGGCCATGAGTTCGATCTCTGGCACCAGAAAAAAAAAACATAAACAAAAAACTATAGTACTCTGAAAAAGAAACTCAGAGGGTACATCATAAAACAGAATGATACTGTTATTCCTTGGTAGGCAGAACTATGCTGACAAAATGACCTCCTTTGTTGGGGGAAGTGCAAATTAGTGCAATCACCATGGAAGTCAGCATAGAGAATAATTAAAACTAACATTAAAAGTTCCCTTTGTACTAGCTATTCCCTATTTCAAGTGTTTTCTCAAAAAAGTCAAAGCCATTATATTACAGTGATGCCTACATATCTATGTGTAGAACAGCACATATTATAATATTTAAATCTTAGAACTGTCCTATATGTCCATCAAAAGACAAATGCATAAAAATGGGACACAAGCACGCATTGACTTACTGCTCTGCAATAAAGAATGACAGACATAAGTCAGTTATGGGAAACTGAATGCAGTTTCATACCATAACATTAAGTGAAATAAACAAGATATATAAGGTTAAGTACATGTTTTCTCTTATGTGATAAACACAAAATATAAATAATGAACAAAATAATCTAAATAGAGATTTCATACTTTTCATACAGAAAAGATATCAAGAGACAGTTGTCAAGGGACAGAGGGGAGGAAAAATTTTTGAAACAGAATTAAAATGTTTGAGTACATGTATCAACTCCACACAAAGAATTTAACCATTATGTACCACAAGCATGCAGTAATAAGAAAAGCCTGCAGAAAATTTTTTCTAATAAATAAAGACAGTACTAACTGTGAGGATAGCAAGTGTTACAAATGAAATACAATGACACTTGGTTTTACAATGTACTCATGAATAGTAATAAAATAATTATTTCTTGATTTTACCAATAAATCTATTGGGAGAATAGAGAAAGTGCACATGTGAATATGTATGTTTCTATGCACTGAGGTAGCTCATAAGTTTGAAGGATGCAAAATTTTTGTCTTCCATGGTAGAGAGCCAATATACACTTTTATACTTAAAAATTATAGAAAAAACATGCAAATATGCTATTTAGAATTATTCCATACCAGAAGACACAGATAGAATACAGAGTTGTTGCCACTGGGAGCAGAAACACAAGGGGAACATCCTGTGAATGATGTTAAACATTAATAGTGCCATAAAAACTACATTTTTAAAAATATTTGAATGGATTATCCTGATATACGTTATCAAAGAGCAAGAAAAACATATGGACTTGTTTAATTAGAAATCTCTAGATGAGCTGGACCCATTCATACTATATTTTTATGCTCAACCTTCCTTTATTCTGTTAAAAATATTTTTTTAAAAAAACAGACATGTATCAGTCAGTGCCCTAAGTGTTAATAAAGTGTTAAAATGTCAAAACTTTTAGTTTAAAATTATTTTTCTCTTTTGCATTAGTATGTGTTTGTGAAACATAATAAATACATTCACTGTGATGAATAGGTGCTTATTCATTTAGTACCTTGAAATTTTTTTAGTTCTTCTGCCTTCCTACATATTTCGACCTATTCCCAGGTCCCCCAACCACTTTCACAAAATCTACTTCATTGTTTCCTATTGCCTATATTTATTTTACTCTTTACATTATTTATATTTTGGAGATATGATACTGTCTTATTTTTGAACATATTAAAAAAACCATGACATTGGGATAATGACAAGAAACCCAAAGGAATGGAATAGGTAACTGTGGAAATATATTTCCATATACATGGTCAAATCATCTTCTGAAAGGGTGCTCAAACTATTCAGTATAGAAAGGAGTATCTCTTCAACAAATGGTAATAGGAACACAGAATATATTGCAACAATGAATGTGAAATACGATCTTATAAAAATAATGTAAAAACTGCCAACATATATAAAATTGAAATCAAAATTAAAGACTTAAATGTGAAATATAAACCATCTAGAAATAAGCATACAGAAAAGTATTATAGCATTAGCTTTCAAAATTCATTCTTGGAAGTGTCACCAAAAGCACAGAAGCAAAGGCAAAAATAGATTAATAAAACATTAAAATTAATGTTTATTAAAATTAAAAACATATTGTGAGTTGAGAACACAATTTGTAGATTTAAGTAAAAATTTAAAAGAAAAATGGCCCCATATATTGTGCTCCCCTGTCCAGCCCTGAAGTGGAGGCTGCTGAACAGAGGAAGTGTGGCCTTCATGAAACCCAAAGGGGAAACCAGAACAAGGATTGGGTTCCAGCCCCATGAGAATTGGACATGAGACAGGAGCATAAAAGTGTTCTGCTTTCTGAATCTTGTGTCCTTTCTAGCTCAACCCTGTGTAATCTATGCTGAAGGCAAGAGAATAGCATTCAAAGCAACCAGACCATAGCCAGCCATGACTTTTTATTTATGAAACACAAGAAACTCCACCACAAGGGAAAACAATGGATCAAATAGCAATAAATATGATAAATACCTAGGAATTAACCTAACTAGGGAAATGAAAAACTTCTACAATGAAAAGTGCAGTACGCTGCAAAAGGAAATAGAAGACAATATCAGAATATGGAAAGATATGACTTGTTTTTTGATAGGCAGGACCAATATCATCAATGTGGTCATACTTCCAAAGCTGCAGACTTAATGCAATCCCAGGTCAAAATATCATTGGCATTTCTCACAAATGTAGAGAAAAAATTAATAAAATTCATATGGAAAAAGAAAAGGCCCCAGATAGAAAAAGCAATCCTGGTTAACAAGAGCAAACACATGGCACAAAATCCCAGAATTAAAGCTATGCAATAAACTTGAGGCTATAAAACAGTATGATACTAGGAAAAAAAAACAGGCATGTGGATCAATGGAACAGGATAGAAAGAGCAGAAACAAACTCAGGCACATACAGCTATTTGACCATAGACAAGGGAGCCAAAAACATAACTCACATGCAGAAGAGTGAGTTTAGACCCAAATATTCCATCATATACTAAACCAAAATCAAAACAAATCCAAAATAAAAATATTAAAACAGAAACACAAAATATGACCTAAAATAAAACCGTTACAGCTAAGATACAGATGTAGGCAAGAATTTTTAATAGAACCCAATGTTACAAGACTGGTACTGTACACTGATAAAACCACAATGAAAATCTGTATGGTGATTCCTAAAAAAATAAAATTAGAAATTCCATTTGACAGAGCTATTCCCCTTCTAGGTACAGTATCTTTTCCAAAGAGTTTAACACACATATTACAATGAACCATATGTATTCACATTTATAGTAGCACAATTCATAATGGCTAAATCTTGCAAACAATTAATATGACCATCAACAGATGAATGGATACAAAATATATTTATACACAATGGAGTATTACTCTGCCATAAAAAAGCATAAACTTAAGTAATTTGAAGGAAAATTAATGCAGCTTGAACCTATAATGTTAAATGAAGTAACTCAGTTACACAAGTTTTAACATAGCATGATTACTTTTATATGAAAAAATGGAGATAATAGAATGAAAGAAGGGGAAAAGTATTGTAATATAGTACAGACAATATATCTGAAAGTGTACCTTGACTTAGTACAATTGCCTTATATACTTTATGTGTTCTTCAGTATATTTGTCTTATTCTTAAATGGTAAATGTGATAATTATATTTATAAGGTCTTATAGGATAAATAAATGAATAAAAATACAAAAAAAGAGTGCAAGGAGAGAAGGAAAGGAATGGATTTGAAATGTGATAAGTACATATACCAGCTCATTATCTACTGCAAAATGTACTAATAGAAATTAAAAAATACATTGTTGATAGAAATGTAAACTAGTATGAATACTGTGGAAGTAAGTGTGATGACTCCTTAATGAATTAAAAGATAGAAATTCCATTTGACTCAGTTATCACTTTCTCATTATTTTCCCAAAAGTGCTTAAATTATATTAAAAGGATAAATGAGAACCCATGTTTAGACCAGCACAATTAATACTAGCTAGATTTGGGAATAGTGTCTACGTCCACCAACAAATGAATGGATAAACAAAATATGACATTTATATAAAATGGAGTACTATAGTGCCATAAAGTAATATAAAGTTGAAGATTTCATAAATAAATAAAAGCAATTTTATGATATATTGTTCAGTGAAACAGTTCAGACATATAAGTTTGAATATCTAACAGCTTCTTTGATGAGAAACTTAAGTGCTTATATGCAAGTGAGGGGCAAAATGGAAGATAGATAAATTGGAAGTTTGTAGAAGTATAGATATTCCTCAAATTATACATATGTTATTTCAAAATTAATTTAACATACATGCAGATTTGTTTCTTTTATACTAATAGTTTCTCTTAGTTCACTGAAAAGATATATTGGTGCTAATATCTGTTTCTTCAGTGTAACAAATATTTCTGCCAATCTCTTGTTCACTGACTAATGACTATGAAGATAACATATATTAATTATTGTTATTCTTTTATTATTTTATTGTGAATTTTTTTCATAAAACAAAAAGGAAAATACTTTTCTCAATGAATACTATAGGTAGATAGATGTAAGTTTACAGGCATATACCGAGACTATTACTCAGTGCTTTGACATAAGTGGTTTTATTGGCTTATGAGCTTACTAATTACATTCAATTATGATTGTTTCATCTTTAAATAATTTGCTTAATAATATAAGTGTATAAATTAGTACACAAATAATATAACCTTTAAAGTATTCTTTCAAGACTCACTGAAAAGAAAGATGATGTTTTAAAATCGTATCTCAGGGTTTCTGTCAAGAATGTGTAAATAGAGAACTGTAGAGAGGAGCTAAAGATGGCCAATCAGTTAGCAACAAAATACAAAGCATCCTGTGAGAAACAGCTCATATGAAAGAGTAAAACATTCGGAAGAGATCCAAGGTGGGGGAGATGGATCCTCTTGACACAGGAAGAGGTTAGAGTGAAGAAAGCTCATCAAACAGTCTTGGGGCTACAACGGGAACAGCTAAAATTACTGGACATGGTGCTTTCCTGTGACCCACCAAGTTCGCGCTGGCCTGAGTTGCCACCAGCCTGAATTTGTGCTGGCCAGCAATGCTGCCCAAACTCGTTCCCACTGCCACTCAAAGGAGACACAGCCACGCTGATATTGGGGGTTGGTGAGCCCAACAGAGAATGGAGCTGGTGAGGGGACCTTCATTAATCCATGGTCAGTTCTGAGAATGACCCCCACACTCATGGGAAGGAAGCATCCAGAAGGCAGCATGTTGGAGTCAGGCAGGAGGAGCCTGAACTGGGAGCGACATTGACTTCAGTTGGTTGCTCCCTCCCCAGAGTATATTCCTGGGATTTGCTTGGACTGGGTCACGCCCTTGTCTGGGACACACTAAGTCATCCCAAATTGATTCCCTATGCCTAGCACACACTAACCTGGTGAAGGCCCCTGAAGTTTGACTGTCCCAGTGGGGAGGGACCAGCATATGCAGCCCCTGCTTACACCTCAGTGACAAGAGCAAACAGGAGAAGTCAGAAATCATTCTCCAGTGTGTTTCAGAAGAACCATAACCAACAAGGAGAGGAGCTGAGATCTCTACTACACACATGTATGGAAGAAACCAAAACGATGACAAGAGAGAGAAACAAGAAAAAGCCCCCAACCCAAAACCCTGAGAACACTAATCCAGGAGAGGAAAAACTAAAAGAGACTGAGGTCAGCAAACATGCAACATCAGACATGGCTTCAATGGACATTAAGAGATATCTTTGGGACCTTGAAGAGGAGCTCAAAACTGAAATATTAAATTAGGTAAAGCAAGATATAAGTAGATTGATAAAAGAAATGCTAAGCATCTCTCAGGAAGACACAGAAGGAAGAAGGGAGGAACACAAAAAAAGGAGAGAAACATTCGATAAAAAATATAAAGAAAATAGAGAATACATGAAGCAGATTCAAAGAGATTATCAGGAAATTAAAAGCCCCATTGAAAGCTGGCAAAACTGCTTAAAAGAAACTAAGGATAGACTATCAAATCTTGAAGACAAGTTTGCAATGTGTGATCATGAATGGAAAGATCTCTTAAAAATAACAAGGAAACAGGCAGTAACAATACAAAGGCTAGAAGACAACAAGAGAATCTATAATTTAAGAATAAGAAATGTGAACAAAGAAGCAGGAATAAAAACAGACAAATTACAAGGCTATTCATGGAAATAATTAAGGAAAACTTCCCAAGCAAGGGAAAAGAAAAGGACATTCGGCTAAGTAAGGCATACAGAACTCCAGCCACCTACAACCAAAACAGGTCTACACCCAGACATATAATAATCAAGATACCAGAAATTCAATACAAAAACAGAATATTAAAAGCTGTCAGAGAAAAGAAACAGATTACCTATAAAGGTAAGCCCATCAAGATCTCAGCGGACTTATTGACACAGACCATCATCAGGTCAAGAAGAGTTTGGAGTGAAGTATTCCAATCCCTGAAAGAAAATAACCTTCAGCCAAGATTAATGTACCCTGCAAAGTTGTCACTAGAAATTAATGGAGAAACAAGATGCTTCCATGACAAAGAGGAACTGGGGAAATTTGTGACCACCAATTCAAACCTACAGAGAATACTAAAGTATATTCTAGAGAGAGAAAAAAATACCAGTATTTTAGGAACAGTGGCAGAAAGGCCTCAATGAGTGGGGCAGGCAGCAGAATGAAGGAGAAAAGTAGACAAACAAAGGCAGAAAAGTAGCCTAGCAGAAATGAGGCAGAGAAGGATGGCTAAAATCTCTAACATAGATGGCTTTGATACACTATATTGGTAATAGTGTACCAGGATTTGAATCCCACATTACTCACACCACTCTGCTTAGATGTATTATGTTCTGTTCCAGTCATTCTACCTGTACTAGATTTGAGGGCACAGACAATTATCCCAAAAATAGGAGGATATAGTATGATAATCATTCTTAATTTCCTATTAACTTAATCTAAAGATCTGTATAACCTACACTGTTTTACCATGACTGATGGTAATTGAATCTGGTTTGTTAGATCACTGTTTTGTATTGATAGATTTTATTCAAAGCTGTTATAATTGATAGCATCTAGTCTGAAAGTAAAGCCAACCACACTGAAGATGACAAGATTCACTAGAATATCCACTCTAGTTTAATTATTACCTGCCTTTGAAGTTTTACACTGTCTAAAATGTTATATTTTTACTAATATTGTTAGGTACTGCTATATTCAATTATCCTGCTATATTCAATTATGCCTGATGATATAGACAATTCTATTGAAGATAATAAGAGACAGCACAGTAATCATTGTAGATCACCTTGTAGTGTGCTTTTATATGACTTTTTGTTTCCATTTCTTTTTAGGAATTTGTTTTGTCTTGCTAGGTTTTGTTTATCCCTTTAATACAGAAAGGAAAGAAATACATGTAGAGACTCATGCATGCATAACTGTCTACATTTTCACTGTTTGAATATCTAATTTGTTTGCTTTAACTTTGTAACTTAAACAACTATTTCTAAGAGGAAAATATGCAATTTATCAGCTAGTGTTTTCTTACTGCTTATATTTTTGGTAATTCTGTATTATCTCTACCCTTTACATGTTTTTTCTCTTTAAATAAACAAAAGAACATGTAAATAACTCATACAACTCAGCAATGAAATATCAAAAAAATCATTTTAAATATGTGTAAATCATTCCAATTTGCATTTCTCCATGCATGATACATGCATAGATAATTGAAATGTAAAATAAGAGGTAACAACACTAGAGAAAAGAAAATCATAATCATGATGCTATACTACTGCACATTGAACAGGATAAGTAGTTTAATAAAAAAATCAGAAATAATTAGTGATGGTGATGAAGATGCAGAGAACTGGAAAAATATAAATGATCTAGAGGTAAAAATTTCTCAAAGACATGTTTGTGTGCATTTGTATTGATGAATATTCAAATACCTAAGAGTTACAAATATAAATGGCTATGCATGGGTTAATGAGAAACTAAACTGCGGGATATACATACACGGCACAGTATTATTCAGATTCAGGAAAGGGAATCCTGTGATGTTCTATAACATAGGTAAACTTGAAAGTATTATAGTAAATGAAATGAGCCAATAATTCAAAGATAAAGACTGGATAATTTCATTAATATGTGTTATTTAGCATAGTCACATTCCTAGAAATATAAATAGAAAAATGGTTTAACAGGATTTGGAGAACATGTGGAAAGGGGACTTATGTAATGAGTATAGAGATTTAGATTGTTAAGATGAAAATATTTAGGAGCTTTGTTCTAAAATATAAACATACTTGCAACTACTGTGCTGTACAACTGAAAATGAAGATGATTAATTTTTAACACCAATAAATTCACTAAGATAAAAGCATATTTCTCATGTCCTCAAGAAGTGAACTATTTCAATTTTTCCATGTGTTTTCCATGCTTTTGCATCATATAAATGTGTACTAATGGCTGCCATGTGTTGACAACATTCACATTCAGTTTAAAGAAATCAGTCTGTTATTTGTGAAACCATTGGATTTTAGTGCTGAAGATGTGGCTAAATATTTCAAACAATCAAACATGGCTTTTTTGATACTCTTAGGAGCTCAGTAGTGGAGATGACCTGAAAAAACCAGCCTGAGATCCTAAATTATAAGGAAAAGTAATGTTGCTCCTGATCCTAGGACTGAGTATTAAGGCTACAAAATAAAATTATAAGATTTTTTTTTCCTGTTGATTCCATAGCCAATAAAGGAAACTTGCTCATAGGCCTGGTGTAGAGAAACTTATTTTCTTCCTCAACATTGCTTCTTCTTGCAAAATATGTAATTTTTAAGCATCAATTACTTAGATTTTAAAAAATCTTCTGCATTCCATCACACAGAAGTACCAAATAAATATTTACATTATACATGATTGCATGATTTATGATTTTTCTTAAAGACTAAAGAGGTTTTAATGTAAGAGGAACACTTGATTAGAAATCAGACAGGCATGATATTAGTATAGGATATTTAATGATTCAGCAATGGCAGTCAGTTGAATTTAGACAAATAACAATACCTTGCATTGAAGAGTCATCTATAAAATAGGGATATTTTTCTAAAATAAGGAACTATAATTACAACAGCACAATAAATGCAAAGAATAAATTTGGTTACATTTGTAAGGGATATGATGATCAACTATAGTGTAGTATTGTTTTTGAGATTCACTACATACCCTGTTCTATGCTGGGTGTTGTGGAGGATACAAAGGAAGCATAATTTTTACTTATTTTTTCAGAAAAAAATGCACTCATCTAATTTTTAAGGTCTATATTTTTGTGTTAAAATATATTAGTTACAGGAAATTAGATAGACACATATTAAATAATGAGTTCCAGTGATAACTCTAACAAGCTCAAATAGATTGACAGCTGACAGTCTTGCACAATCTTGAAAAATTTGTTTTGTTTTTGTTTTGTTTATAGAAATTGCCATAAATTTTTGCTAGCTTTTACGAGATGGACAGGACACATGATAACTGTGGAGTCTGGCCACTATTTTGTAAATCTAGAAAGAAGATGTGTATTAGTCAGCTTTCTTATTGGCAGGACACAATTTTTGTAAATCTAGAAAGAAGATGTGTATTAGTCAGCTTTCTTAATGGCAGGACACAATATGCTTGGCACCTAATGGTTAACAATCAGAGGTGTAGCTTGGTACATAATGCTAAATTTCTTGAAAAGAGGCATAACATGTGTAATACTCACATTTACTTTTAAGAAATATTTCTATTAATTAATTATTTATTTTGATTTTATGAATTTTATTGAGTTTGGTGAGCCCTTATAGTGTGACATGTTGATAACATTGGTTTTCAAAGTTATCACACATCTTAATATGTAAATTGTGATGAACTTTGAGAAGGAAGGTTATAGAGAGCACAACAGACTGCTAACCCCAAATTTGAGGCGCCCTTTTCTGTCCATGCTACGTCCTAGTCCATCCACGCGTTGTGACAATCGCTTCTCCAGGAAAAGGACACCGCATGTGGGAATTGGGCACGTGGATCTTGGAATGATTTGTACTGATAATTGTAATTTGTGTAATTCACATATATATATATATATATTTTCATGTAATGCTCAATATGGAGTCGAAGGTGGAGACTCCAGGGGGGTTGCTAGAGGCCCTCTAGATAACCCCTTTGTGAGGACTGATTGTGGGGTTTTGCCTTCTGTGAGTAGTGTGAGAGAGTTTATGCGGGAGCTTTGGGTGGGAGAGCTCATGGAGGAGGATTTGTGGGGTTCCTGTGAGACAACTGCCCTGAGACACTGGACAGGCAGCCAGAGACGGGCAACTAGGACACATATGTTACGCCACCGGCCGCCTAAGACAGGCACAGGACCAATTGCTGTCCTGCAGGCCCATGACAGGTAAGGCCTGGTTGGGTTCATATGAAGAGTCCTTGACCCAAGACAGGCGCTGTCCTACAGGTAGCCAGAGACGGGCAACTAGGACAC
>PVLA01020050.1:0-10986 GCA_004027455.1 Hydrochoerus hydrochaeris
GTGGGAATGTAGACTGGTGCAACCATTATGGAAATCCATATGGAGAATTCTCAGAAGACTAGGATTGGAAGTTCCATTCAATCCAGCTATCCCCCTCCTGGGTATTTTCCCCAAAGAACTGAAAAGTTCATATCACAGTGATATATGTGCACCCATGTTCATAGCTGCACAATTTGTGATAGCTAAATCCTGGAAACAATGAAGATGCCCATCAACTGCAGAGTGGATGAAAAAGATGTGGCATTTTTATACAATGGAATATTACTCAGCTATAAAAAAGATGATCTTGATGCCTTCATAGGCAAATGGAGACAACTTGAGACTAGCCTCATTAGTGAAATAAATAAGAATCATATTTACAAATATCATATTGTGTCTCTAGTGTAAAAAGTAAATAAGAACTACAAGTATACTAAAACCAAAATGTGTAATTGCTATTGTAAAAAAGAGAGGAAAAGAAAGTGCTCTAAGGGATATAACTGCATGTATGTTTGAGTGTGTAAAATAGATGACTATGTTGCTGAATCTTTGTTGGATCTTTGAGCAGAACTGTTTGTAGTCTGACTGTTTGGATATTTACTATGTACCCTTTAACAGTGTAACTTGAACAACTACATCCAGGATGACAGTACGTAATTTATAAATTACTGATTTCTTGGTGGGGCTTTTTCTCATTCTCCTTTTTCTTTCTTTCTTTTAGAATTCTGTATTGTTGCTACCTTTTTTCTGTTTCGTTTTTTTCTTCTCTTCTCTTTAAATAATATTTTAAAAAGTATAATCGCTATTGTAGAAAAAGAGGAAATAGGAAGCACTATAAAAGATATAGCTGCATGTATGTTTAGATGTGTGGGATTGATGACCATATTTTTAGGTTCTTGTTGGATTATTGAACAGATCTGTTTGCACTCTCACTACTTTAGTGTCCACTTTGTGTGCTTTAATTCTGTACCTTGAATAACTATTTCTAAAAGAACAATATGTAATGTATCAACTAGTGATTTCTTACTATTTATCTCCTTTTGTTGAAATTCTGTAATATTTCTACCTTTTTCCTGTTTTTTTCTCTTTAAATAAAAAATATGAAAAAAAAAGAAATAAGAGATATATGCACAACAGCTGAGATTTCACATGTTTCACATTTACATTCATCCAAATCCTCTGACTTTTATGAGGGGCATATGGGTTTCTCTCTCTTGTTTTTTTTTTTTCAAGGATAAAAGTAGCAAAAACTACAGCATAATTTCAAAACACATCAATCAGGCAGCAACAATGGTACATACATTGTGCGTTGTCATCCCCAAATCATCCACCCAGAGCCAAGATATCTGCATTCAATTGTCCAAACAATACCAGCACAAGTCTTCCTCTTCAGGGAACTCACAGAAATCAGTAGGATAACTAGCTTTACTATTTTTATATATGTATACGTATACATATACAAACACATATACATATTTTTATCTTTCAGCTTCTCACAGTAATGAAACAATATCATGTTTACATGTGTGTGTCTTATTTATTTCACTAGTGACTATGTTCTCGAGTTGTATCCATTTACCTATAAAAGTCTCTAGTTTTTCCTTCTTTATGGCTAATTAGTAATCCATTGTATAAAAATACCACATCTTTTTTATCCATTCCTCAGTTGATGGGCATGTAAGTCGTTTCCAAGGTCTGGCTATTGTAAACTGTACTGCTATAAACATGGGTGCACATATATCTCTGTGGTATGCTTTTTTAATTCTTTTAGAAAGATACCCAGAAAGGGAATAGCTGAGTCAAATGGGACCTCTAGTCCTAGTTTTTGAGGAATCTCCACACTGATTTCCACAGTGGTTGCACCATTCTGCATTCCTACCAACAGAGGAGAAGGGGTCCTTTGCCCCAGAGTCCTGCCACCATTCATTTTTGCTTCTTATCTCAATACCAGCCATTCTTTCTGGGGTGAGGTGGAATCTCAGTTTTTTTTCTTCTGTGTATGGTGTTTTTGTCTTTTTTCTGTGTGGTTTAGATTTTATTTTAGTGACATTATATGTAAAGGACACATGATTGCTGTAATTTTGTATTCATTATGGTCTCAATAAAAAATAAATGTACATTGACAAATATTATGCATCTGTTGTGTCGTTGATACATATAATACCCAGTAAAATCTTTTTTTCTGCCTTATACTTGCCCTTAAATGTTAACATACTGTGAGAACAATGAAATTATCAATAAGCCTTTGATCACACAACTCTTTGAGGAAAGACTCATTTTTTTTCCCTTTAATGTACAAGTTACTTTATTATGGCTTCATATTGTAAAACAAAATTGTCTTTCAGAAAATTAAAATGTAAAACAATTTGATGAGAGAGAAGAGCTAATTATTTACAAACTTAAAGGCTAGAATTTTACATTGAAGGCTGCACTTCTAGGTCTAATCCTCTTAGATCTTGAAAGCTTCAGTGATGTTAAATGTTTTCTCCTGCATGAACTATTAATACAAACTTTCTTCACTGAGATATAATTTGTTCAGACAAGATCATAACAAAAGTTTGTTGCATAAGTTCATATATTAAACATTTGAATAGTACATGTTAAATATTCAAAACACTGGTTTCAATCAAGTTTTGTCTGGCAGTTTCTTAAGCGTCCTACTTTTAACTTTGTTTCCCTCATGCTCTCTTTCCCGTTGATAGTTCTGTTTCAGTAAGACTGAAACTACCACAATCAGAATTATTTACTTCTATGAAAGAATGTCCACCCATTTGTAGGTTCATATTTCATTGCCTTAGCTATTTCAGACTAATTTAGATGTTAAAGGCTATAAATGGCATTCTTTCATGCAAAATAATGTATACTTTAAAAATACAACTAATATAAAACAGGGGAAATATACATCTTTTGTATTAATTTTTCATCAAATAATGGAATAAATTTCCCATCCTACACCCCTTAAGTATATTTCATTGACTTTTCAGAATATGGTGACAAATCTGAAGCTTACTCATTCTTTAGATGAGCTTCTGTTTTGAAAACTGTTACAAAGTGTAATTAAATCAACCTAGTGGCACTTCTAGTTTCCTTTTTTTGGCCCAGCCACAGAAAAGATGGATGTAGTAAGAAAGTTGGGGACAGAGAAAGAGTTCAGAGGGGGAAAGGAAGCCTAATAGTCAGCTAAAAAGAGAAGGAAAATTATTTTTAAAGGAAAAACACAGTATCAATAGAGTAGAAGTTTAAAAGACTGATTAACACTTACTCTCACTGGTAAGAATACAGATACCAGTTGCAGAGTCTTTATCATTCACTGCCTTACACATACATGCTCTTCAGTCTTCTTGGAAAGCGTCTGGATAGCAGAGGCAGAACCTTTCTCCTCTTTCAATATATTGATAGTCTTCCCTGCCCTGAAGCACATCTCCTTCAATCTACCACGTGATTTCTGCTTTGGGGCCTCCTGTTACTTTGACCATAAATATGACTGGCTCACTGTCCACAGCTGACATGTGTTTCAGTGACTTCTTGAACCATGGAGTCCTGATTTGCTTTGTTCTTCATCAAATGGTAGAGCCATTCATGCTACCCTCCTCCTCTTCCTCCTCTTTTCTTTTGTAATGCTGCCTTGATTTCTTTTTGTTCAAACTGCACTCTCAGGAACTTTTGTCCTTTGGATTCTCCTCTGTTCTCCTTGGAGCTCTCTAGCCTTAGCCATCCATTCAAATCCAACTTTCATGTTCACTTGGTGAGTAAATGGAGCCTCCCTGATATTTGCAGGCTTGACATCAGTATCTTCCTCCTCTGGAAGTGTTCCACTCCTCTCTTTAATTTCAAGGTCAATTGCTCTCCTTGCTCACCCCTCTTCTGTCTTTCTCTGTATTTCTCACTCAGACAATTGTCCACTTTATCAAACTAGTGATTGGTCCAAATTTAAACCCACTCATTGATGCAAACTTAACCCTGATGACTGGTCCTAATTCAATTCTCCTAGTACTTAATTCAAATGCAGAGCTCCAGGGTGGGTGTAGGTCATCCAGGAGATCACAGCTATCACTGTTCCAGTTCTTTGGATTACTGGGAGATGCAGTCACTTGATCAATAGTGGTCAAGGATCTGAAAAGTGTGATAACTGAAGCCAGAAATTCTTTAGTAGCGCTAGCTGTGTTCATCAAGTTTACTGAGATGGGAAAGTGTTACTTACAGCCTATAGCACTGCATGACCTCTTCGATGTTAAGTCTGGTTTCTTTGCAGTGGCCTCCATTGCAGTAGAGGCAAGGCAGGGACAAGGGCACCACAGCTGACAGCTAAGCTATGGCTCTTATGAGAGTAGTTTTGATAATGACCATGAAGTTGTTTGAAAGTATCAAGTCTGAGAGTATAGGCAACTATTCTGAAGACAATAAGATTCACTAAGATAGGCATTCTGCTTTGACTATTTTCTTCTTTTGAAGTCATATAATGTCTCCAGTATTTTGTTTTTATTGATTTTGTTCTGTACTGCTTTGTTCAATTTTATTGTGCCTGATGATATGGGCAATTTTATTGAAGATAACAAGAGACATCATGGTAACCCTTGTAGATCACCTTGTATTGAGGTTTAAAAATATGTACTATGTCCATCCTTTTGTGTTGCTCACTCCATTTTATTTTTTCTCATTTGGTTTTATTCTCCCTAAAATAAAAATTTAAAAAGTGCAACAGTATGTTACATATTGACTTTGTATCCTAAAACTTTACTGAATTTATTCTACTAGTTGGTGAATACAGAGTGGGTTTAAGACCAGCCTGTACTACTTAGCAAGACTGAATCTCAACAAAAACAAACAACAATACACACACACACACATACAAACACTAACAGAAAAATAGACAGAGTATCTATTGGGAAGTTTTAGGTCACTGGATTTGTGCCTTTCAATGGAATAATGAGGATGCTGCCTCTCTCTCTCTCTCTCTCTCTCTGTGTGTCTCTCTCTTTCCCTCCCTCTCCCCCTTCCTCTCTCTGTCTTCCTCCTTCCCTCCTTAAAGAACTCAATTACCAGCTGTGTTCAAGTATGTACTGATCACCATGATTTGTTGCCACAGACCCAAAGCAAGAGAGTCATTATTCATAAAGTGAAACCTCTAAAACTAGGAACCAAAATACATCTTCCTTACTTGGAGCTTGATTATCTCAGAAATTTTTACAGCTATGCAAAGCTGACATAATGGATAAACAGACCAGAGGGACACACTCCAGAGAGGCACATGTTGGCTTGATATCACAAGGAGAATATTTAACATCATATCCTTTCTTTGGTGGGAAGAGGAGTCAGATGGAAGAACTCATCTTTCACCTTTAAAACAATATCTTGACCTCCAAGCAGCTATCAGGAGCCAAAATTCAGTCCTGAGAGCCAAATGTGCACAAGTTGAATCCCAACACACAGGGAAGCATTGGAATATCACTCCCAGCTGGTAAGACCATGCCCAGCACTCCAAATCACCAGAGGAAGAACAGCAGGTCCACTGTGGCCTAACTGGGCCACACACAGCAACCTCCAAGCAGCTAGCAGGGGACTGAATGCAGTCAAAGAACCAAACCTGTGTGAGTTGAATCCCAGTACATGGGGATGATTTGCAATGTTGCTCCCAGGTGGTAAGACCATGTCCAGCATCCAAAATCCCCAGAGGATGAAGGGAAGTTCCTTTGGGCCTAACTGGCCCATGCTCAGTGACCTCCAAGTGGCTAGCTGTTGCCTATAGTCTGCCCTGGGAGCCAAAAGTGGGCCTAGTGATTCCCAGCACACAGGAGAAGCTTTGGAACATTGCTTGAATTCCAGAAATACAGGAAAATGGCAAACTGCAATCTCAAGCTTCCAGCTCAACCCAAGCAAGCCTAGGAGACATGGACACAGAAGAAAATGTAGTCATATACCTGAAATTCCTGACATAATAACAACTGAAGTAAAGAACCAACTCTCAGATGCTATAAAAGAATTCAGATCAGAAATAATCTCCCAGGTAAAAGAAGAAATGATAAGTGCAATGAAAGAAATGCTGAACACAACTAAAGACAACTAAACACAACTAAAGAAGATATAGTTAAAAAGTTAGAGGAACAATGTAAAAAGATGGAAACCCAAAATGAACAATATAAGAAACAAACAGAATGCATAAGAGACATACAGAAAATCAAAAATTCCATCAAAAGTTGGAAAAAATGCCTCCATAAAACTGAAGATAGAAGTTCAGACCTTGAAGACAACATGCCAGATAGTGAACAAGAATGGGAAGATCTTTAAAAAATAACAAGGAATCAGGAAATAATCCAACAGCTGCAAGATGATGCAAAGGAAAACAACATGAGATTGATAGGTATAAATGAAAAAGAAGGTGACAACACAAATGATATCAAGAGGCTATTTACATAAAGTAGTAGCTGAAAATTACCCAAACATGAGAATGGAAATGGACATACAGATCAGTGAAGCATATAAAACTCTAAATAACCATAACCAAAATCAAACTACACCCAGACATATAAAAATCAACATCCCAGTAATCTAACATAAGAACAGAATGTTAAAAGCTGTTAGAAAGAAGAGATAGATCACCTATAAAGGAAAGCCTATCAGAATCACAGAAGACTTCTCACCAAAAAATGAAGTCAAGAAGAGCATGGACTGAAGTATTTCAGATCCTACAGGAAAATTACTTCCAACCCAGATTAATGTACCCTGCAAAACTGTCCTTCAAAATGGATGGAGAAATAAGATACTTCCATGACAAAGAACAGCTGAAGAACTTCATGACTACCAAACCTGCAAAGAATACTGAAAGACACTCTAGTACACATAGGAAAAAAACCACTAAGTAAGGCAAACAATTAAACAGAGTGGAAAGGTAAAGAAGCAACAGTAGAAAGCTAACATGTCAAAAGTAAACAAATATGTATCAGTTATAACCATTAATGTAAATGGCCTCAATTCACCAATTAAAAGAAACAGACTGGCAGAATGGTTCAAGAAAAAACATGCCAGTATAACCTCTATACAAGAAACCCATCTTACTGAAAAGGAAACTCATAGACTGAAAGTCAAAGGATGGAAAACAATACTCCATGCATCAGGAACATGCCCAAAAGAGCAGGCATAGCAATTCTGTTTGCAGACAATGTGAACTTCAAACCAAGACTGATGCAAAGAGATAAAGAAGATCACTACACACTAGTTAGGGGAAAATTTCAAGAGGAAGAGATAACAATCTTAAATAAGTATGTACCAAATTCCAAAGCACCCAGCTATATAAAACAAATATTAACAGAAATGAAAAATGAAGTAAGCCATAACAACATTGTAACAGGAGACCTTAACATGCTATTGACACAAAGTGACAGATCAACCAGACAGAAAATTAGTAAAGACATAACAGAACTGATTCACACCTGTGAACAACTGAACTTGATGTACATATACAGAGTGTTCCATGTAACAACATCAGATTATACATTCTTCTCAGAGGCCCATGGAATCTTCTCTAAAATAGAACATATACTAGCTCACAGAACATGCTTAAGTTAATGCAAAAGAATTGAAATTATCCAATGCATGTTATCAGATCATAGTTCCATGAAAGTAGAAATTAATGATAAAAGAAATTGCAAAAATCCCACAAACACGTGGAAATTGAATATGACACTCCTGAGCCATCAGTGGGTCACAAAGGATATTAAAGAAGAAATTAAACAATATGTACAAGCAAACAAAAATAGAAATGCATCTTACTGGAACCTGTGGGACATAAGAAAGCAGTCCTCAGAGGAAAATTTATTGCAGTGAATTCCCACATCAGGAAAACAGAATGAACACAAAGAAACAACTTGATGCTATGCCTCAAACATCTAGAAAAAGAAAAGCAAGTCAAGCCCAAAGCCAAAAGAAGGAAGAAAATTATAAAGGTCAGGGCAGAAATCAAAGCAATAGAGACTAAGAAAACAATACAAAGAATCAAAGTGTTGTTCTTTGAAAGCATAAATAAAATTGATAAGCTCCAAGCCAACCTTATTTAAAAAAGGAAAGAAAAAAATCAAATTCATGCAATAAGAAATTAAAAAGGGTGAAATCACTACAGACTCTGTGGAAATACAGAAGATCATCAATACCTAATTTGAAAACCTCTACTCTCCTAGGTTTGATAACACAGAAGAAATGGACAGATTCTTAGAAACATATGAATTACCAAAGCTGGGTCAAGAAGATGTAAAACTGCTGAATAACCCTATTTCATTTAATGAAACTGAAAATGTATTTAAATCCTTACCAACAAAGAAAAGCCCAGGTCCAGATGGATTCACTGTGAAATTCTAAAAGAAATTCAAAGAAGATTTAATGCCAACATTCCTCAAACTCTTCAATGAAATTGAAAGGGAAGCAATTCTTCCCAGCACATTCCTGGAAGTTATCCCTACAACTGATCTAAAACCTGGAGACCTATGATTACTTGAAGTAGATAATTGAGTTGTACTCCCCATAGAAATACCTGTGCCAATATTACTCTAATACCAAAACCTGAGAAAGACCCAAACAAAGAAAGAGAACTACAAGCTAATCTCCCTAATAAACATAGATGCAAAAATTCTTAATAAAATATTGGCAAATAGAATACAGAAAATCATCAAGATTATACACCATGAACAATTGGGATTCATACCAGGAATGCAGGGATGATTCAACATATGCAAATCAATAAATGTAATCCACCATATCAATAGAGCCAAAAACAAGAACCACATGATCATTTCTATAAATGCAGAAAAAGCTTTTGATAAGGTCCAACACTTATTCATGATAAGAACCTTACAGAAAATTGGGATAGATGGTCTTTACTTCAATATGATAAAAACCATCTATGACAAACCAACAGCCAGCATCATATTAAATGGCCAAAAACTGAAAGCCTTTACCCTAAAATCAGGAACAAGACAAGGATGTCCATTATCACCACTCCTATTCCATATAGTGCTGGAAATACTAGCCAGAGCAATTAGACAAGGGAGAGAAATAAAAGGAGTGAGGATAAGAAAAGAAGAAGTTAAATTATCAGTATATTCAGATGACATGATACTCTAGATAATCTCCAAAACCCCATTGAAGACTCCTAAGAATAATGAGTACGTTCAGTAATGCATCTGGATACAAAATCAACAATGAAAAATCAGTAGCATTCCTATACACTAACAAATAAATCACTGAGAGAGAAATAAGAGAAGCCACACCCATCACAACAGCATCCCAAAAAAAAAAAAAAGAAAGAAACACTTAGGAATGAATCTAACAAAAGAGGTAAAAGAGTTATACAGGGAAAATCATAACACCCTGAAAAAGAAATTGAAGGGGACATCAGAAAATGGAAAGGCATGCCTTGTTCATGGATAAGAAGAAACATTGTGAAAATGGCCATTCTCCATTCTTCAAGTCAATCCCTGACTTGAAGTTATACTACAAAGCTACTGTAATAAAATCAGCATGGATTGGAATAAAAACAGACCTGAAGATCACTGGAATAGATTAGAAGATACAAATACAACTACAAACACATTCAGCTGCCTTATCTTTAATGAAGGTGTCAAACACATCCACTTGAGGAAAGATGGTCTCATTAATAAATGGCGCTGGAAAAATTGGCTCACCATATGCCCAAAACTGAAACTAGACCCACGTCTATCACCATGTACTAAACTAAAGTCTAAATGGATCAAAGATCTAAATATTAAAACACAAACACTAAATCTGTTGGAAGGCAAAGTAGGTAGAAATCTTGAAGACATAGGGGTAGGTAAAGAATACATGAACAAGAATCAAACCACATATGAAATGCTTCCCAGAATCAATAACTGAGATCACATCCTATTAAATAGTTTTTGTGTGTTGAAAGAAATCTCCAGCATAGTGAAAAGAAAACCCACAAATTGGGAAAAAATATCTTAGTGAACTATCTGTTCAACAAAGGATATAAAGAATTTTAAAAAATCACATCCCCAAAATCCAAAGTCCCAATCAAAAATTGGAAATCTGAGATGAATACACAGTTCTCAGATGAAGAAATATCAATGGCAAATAAATACATGAAAAAATGTTCAGCATCACTGGTCATTAAATAAATGCAAATTAAAACAACACTGAGATTTCATCTCAATTCAGAAAGAGTGGACAGGATAAAGAAAACTACTAGCAACAAATGCTGGTGAGGCTGTGGGGAATAAGCAACTCTTCTGCACTCTTGGTGGAAGTGTACACTGGTGCAACCACTTTAGAATTCAGTGTGGAGATTCCACCAAAAGCTAGGATTAGAGATTCCATTTGACACAGCTATCCTGCTTTTTCTGGGCATATTCCCAGAAGAATTGAAAACATCATACCACAGTGATATATGTGCATACATGTTTATAGCAGCACAATTTGCAATAGCCAAATGTTGGTAACAACCCAAGTTCCAACCTATCAAGGAATGGATTAAAAAAAAAGATGTGGTATTTTTATAAAATGGAGTACTACTCAGCTATAAAGAAAGATTTCATCAAGACTTTTGTAAGTACATGGATGCAACTTGAGATCATATTCATAAGTGAAATAAATCAAACTCACATGTGTAAATACCATATTATCTCTCCAGTGTAAGAAACTGAAAGAGTATATAGAATCAAAACCTACATTAAATTCTGTTTAGGAGTAAGAAACTGCTTAAAGACACAAAGTAACTGGGATAAAGGAGGAAAGAAATAAGGGAAAAGGAAAAAGACATAAATTTATTCATATAAATGTATATGTACACATAAGAGAGTTAAAATGACTATACTAATTGTATTAATTCTTGGAAAAGAACAGCTAATGCTTATATGATTAGGTCAAGTTTACTTCTCTTTATCTCATAATCTAAGCAACTTCTTTGAAGGTATAATAGGCAATATTACAACCATTATCAAATTCTTTTCATGTTTGGTAAACCTATACTGTTATTTATTTAGT
>PVLA01020051.1:0-10988 GCA_004027455.1 Hydrochoerus hydrochaeris
GAGTATCTATCTATCTATCTATCTATCTATCTCTCTTGGTTTTCAGAAAAGCTTTGCCTATCAGTCTGGTCTTGAACTCACTCTGTAGGCCAGGCTGGCCTCGAAATTAGAGCAATATCCTGCCTCAGCCCCCAAGTGCTGGGATTACAGGTGCATGCCACCATGCCTGGCTCCTATTTGTTATATTGAATTGATATTTCCTTGACCTAAATGTCAGAGAGGATTAGGATTTTGTTATGGACCTTCTCCATTTACTCTCTCCCTGAATATCTCATCCAGAATATTTATTGTTAACTTTTCAGATTTGATCTCTAACTGTACCACTCTCCTGTATTTCATATTCATGTAACACATTTCCTGAGATCTTCATCCAGATATCCAAACTGCATACAAATCTATAGAGCCCAAAATGGCACCTGAGTCTTACTCCCTTCAGAACTTCCCCCTTCCTTCTCCCCAGACCTCCATATCTTGGGAAAGAGCACAACCCTCCACCTAGTCCTTAAACTGAAACCCTGTGAGCCATTCTTGATTCACATCTGTTCCTTACATTCCACATCACATCTAAGTACCATCAGGTGTCCTCCAAAATATCTCCCCATATGTTTACTTCACTCTGTCTTTACAAAACCCTCTTTACAACAAACCCTCCAGCTTCTCACTTTTATCCATTCAATAGCAACACACTTGATCTCCCTGCTTCCAATCATGCCCCGTGGCAGTCCCTACATCTTTGAGTTTTTCTTTTAAAATATAAATCAGATTGTTTTTTTCTATCATTAATATCTCAAATGGCATCACCTGGCATTTTGAACAAAATGCAAATGCTTCACCTTCATCTACAGGCCTTTCAGTGTTAAGAGTTTTACCCCTTGTTTAGCTCATACCATGATCTCTCCTGGCTCACTGTGCTCTGACTTTGCTGATCTTCCTAATTCTCACTCTAAAGTGTCTGTGACCACATCCAGGCTGTTGTGCTCTTCATATGGTAGGCTCTTCTCATCTTTTGGACCAGACATTCCCTCCTCCTTGCAAACTGTCAAAAGTGCTGCCATTGATAACCCTCAATCATGATCCTTTACACAAGGTCTCTGTAGTTTTCTTGATGGCACTCTTTACTTTATGAAAATGTCCCAGTTATTATTGGCTTTTGGAATAACTAACAGAAATTTATGGCATTTATACTGCCTCTAACTTTTTTATTGGCCCCAATCAATCTTATGTTGTGGTCCTTTGTGTAATCTTGTAGGTCTTGGATTGATTTTTCATGGTCTCTTGCTAGTTTTTTGCTTTTTTATTTAAAGGGATAAAACAGAAAAAGGAGAGGAATATCACAGAATTTCAAAAAAAACATAAACAGTAAGAAATCACTAGTTGGTAAATTACATACTGCTATTTTAGAAATAGTTGTTCAAGTTACAAAATTGAAGCACACAAAATAGACACTGGAACAGTGAGACTGCAAATAGATCTGTTCAACAATCAAACAAGAACTAAGAAATATGGGTAACAATCCTGCACACATAAATATATATGCAGTTATATCTTTTATAGCACTTCCTATTTTCTCTTTTTTACAATAGCAATTATACATTTTTTATTTAAAGAGAAAAAACAGGAAAAAGTTAGAAATATTACAGAATTTCAAGAAGAGACTATAAACAGTATGAAATCACTAGTTGATATATTACATATTGTTCTTTTAGAAATAGTTATTCAAGTTACAGAATTAAAACACATAAAGTGGACACTAAAGCAGTGAGAGTGCAAATAGATCTGTTCAGTAATCCAACAAGGACCTAGAAATATGGTCATCAATCCCACACATCTAAACTTACATGCAGCTATATCTTTTATAGCACTTCCTATTTCCTATATTTTTACAATTATACATTTTTAAAATTTTATTTAAAGAAAAGAAAAAAATGGAAAAAAGGGTAGCAACAATATAGAATTCTAAAAGAAAGAAAGAAAGAAAAAGCAGAATGAGAAAAAGCCCCACTAAGAAATCAGTAATTTATAAATTATGTACTGTCATCCTGGATGTAGTTTTTTAAGTTACAAAGTTAAAGGGTATATAGTAAATATTCAAACAGTCAGACTACAAACAGTTTTGCTCAAAGATCCAACAAAGATTCAGCAATATGGTCATCTATTTTACACACTCAAACATACATGTAGTTATATCCCTTTAGAGCACTATCTTTTCCTCTCTTTTTTACTATAGCAATTAAACATTTTGGTTTTATTACTCTTGTAGTCCTCATTTACTTTTTACACTGGAGACACAATATAATATTTATAAATATGATTGTTATTTATTTCACTAATCAGGATAGTCTCAAGTTGTCTCCATTTGCCTATGCAGGCCTCAAGATCATCCTTTTTTATACCTGAGTAATATTCCATTGTATAAAAATGCCACATCTTTTTCATCCACTCTGCAGTTGATGGGCATCTTGGTTATTTCCAGGATTTAGCTATCACAAGTTGTGCAGCTATGAACATGGGTGCACATATATCACTGTGATATGAACTTTTCAGTTCTTTGGGGAAAATACCCAGGAGGTGGATAGCTGGATTGAATGGGACTTCCAATCCTAGTCCTCCGAGAATTCTCCATGTGGATTTCCATGTACTGGCTCGACTTTGCCATGTTATGTTGCAGTTGTTTCTTTCTGCTTTTCCTCTTATTTAATTGCTTATCCTACCTGATGGTTTCTTTCTGTTGTTGTTTTGGGGATTGTGGTAATTTTTGTCTCTGTCTAGTATGTCTTTCAGTACTCTTTCTAGGATTGTATTGGTGGACATGAATTCCTTCAGTTGTTCTTTGTCATGGAAGTATCTTGTTTCTCCATTAAATTTGAATGAAACTTTTGCTGGGTACATCAGTCTGGGTTGAAGGTTGTTTTCTTTTAGGGCTTGAAATACCTCAACCCAAGCTCTTCTTGACTTGAGTGTTTGTGCTGAAAAGTCTGCCATGATTCTAATGGGCTTTCCATGATAGGTGAGTTGTGTCTTTTCTCTGACAGCTTTTAATATACTGTTTTTATGCTGTATGTCTAAGATCTTAATTATTATGTTGTCTGGGTGTGGATTTATGTTGATTGTGACTGTTTAGTGTGCTATATGCCTCACTTATTTGCATATCAGTTTCTTTCCCCATGTTTGGGAAATTTTCTGCTATTATTTCTGTAAATACTTTATGTATGTCATTTGTCTGCACTCCTCTATCTTCACTAATGCCCATTATTCTTATATTTTTGCTTTTGGCATCATCATGAAGCTTCTGGATTTTCATTTCATGCTGCTTTGTTATTTTTAAAAGTTCTATCCTTTCCTGATCACTAACTTTGATCCTGTCCTCAAGGTCCAAAATCCTATCCTCAGCTTCCTTTAGGTGGTTTTGCACGCTTTTAATAGAATGTTTTGTTTCTTGCATGTCTCTTTGAGTTTGTTTCATGAATTCTGCTTGTTTTCTATATTGTTCAAAGTTTCAATCAGTTTCCCATGCTCATGTACTTTTTTCTCTAGTTCTTCTTTAGCTGCATTCAACAACTCCTTTACTAAAGTTGTTATTTCTATCTTTACATGGGAGACTACTTCTAATTTGATTTCCTCTATAGCCTGATGCAGTATTTTTTATTTCACTGGCTATCTTTTCAGAGATTCCAGGTGTGTTACTTTTGGGATCTTCTATTTCACTCTCTCCTATACTTGCTTCTGGTGAACTATATGTTTGAGACTGCATTTTGCTTTTTCGTTTTGTCATTTTCACTCTGGCTGGTGTTTTCTATGTGTTTTCAGACACAATAAAGTCATATGGTTACTTGTAGGGGGTTTTACTATTGGCCCTATTTATCCCCTGTACACCTGTATTTTAGAGGTATACTCACCACTCTGATACAGTCAATCTGGTGTAGTCCAAGGTTCACCACCTGAGAGCAAAATCCCAAATTTTCTCACACTATTTGAATCCTGCTGAGATCTTCTGATGTTCCAGGTGGGACCACCTGAAGCAGTCCAGGGCAGTTTTCAGTCTTGGGTTGGCCTCCTCAATATTCCCCGTGGCAGAGCAGGCCAACAGGGGAGGTTCCAGGTAGCCTATGCCTGATGCAGGCTTCCACTGAGTTCCTGGTAGCAGGGCCGGCCCATGGTGGAGGTTATGGGCAGCTTACCCCTGATGCAGGCTTCCACTAAGTTCCAGGTGGCAGGGTGGGCCCTCAGCGGTGGTTTCGGGCAACCTACCCCTAATGCAGGCTTCTGCTAAGTTCCTGCTGGCAGGGTGGGCCCACGGTGGTGGTTCTGGGCAGCCTACCTCTGATTCAGGCTTCCACTAAGTTCAGTCTCTTGCTATTTTTGATATATCTTTTTTTTTCATGGTCTCTAGTTGCAGTCTTGTCTTCCAGTTCTGATATTCTCTCTTTGCCTTTATTAATTCTGTTGCATATACTTTCAGTGGTGACTATAATCTCCTGGATTTATTTTTGGATGTTTTATGAGTTCCATTTCTCTCTTGTGTTCCATCATTTTCCTAAGCTCTTCTATTTTTTACATCTGTGTCCTAATGCCTTTCATTTTGATTCTCATTACCTTTTGTACTTGAGAGATTATTTTTTTTCTGAGGCACCTTTCATTTTTTCTGACTTCTGTTGGTTTAATTTCAGAAAGTTCCAGTGCTTGGTTTCTGATTTTTTATATCTCATTGTGCTTGGGATTTGTCCTAGGTGAGTTGGGAGTCTGGGGTTACATTTTGCTTCTGTGTTTTTTATTTTCATTTTCATTTTATTTTATTTTCTGTGTTGATGCTTGCTGATTTCTTATGGTAGATAGTTTCATCACTAGTATTAAGGCTTCCATAGAAAATGTTCCTCAGGAATGTCTTCTAGATGTAGGTGGTTCTTGGTCTTTATGCGGAACCCAAGAACCTACTTTCCCAATTTATTAAGGATGAATAGTTGCTATTTGCCTTAGCACCTAGACAAAATGTGTTAACTATTAATCTGATACCTTTAACTATAGTAGCAAATTCTATAACTATATAACAAAATACAACATATTAGGAACTTATAAGCAATGATATCCTCCTTAGTGGAGTAATTTTACCCTTGTGTGTGTGTGTGTGTGTGTGTGTGTGTGTGTGTGTGTGTGTAAGAGGATAGGGGGCAAGACAGAGAGATGAATGAGGTCAAATATAGTAAAAGCAAGGCTGGAGGGGAAAGTTTTTGGAAACTGGAGAATACAACAGGGAAAGAATGAAAGGGAATGTGAAGGAGTATTGAAGTGAGCCAGAAAGAAAAGTGACAATGTTCACTTACATGAGAATATCATAAAATCAAGAAATAGTTGAGAAAAGAGAGAAGTAGAAGAAATTGAAAAGATGAGAAACATAAATATTGAAAAATGAAAGAAGAAAATAAAAATGAAAAATCCACAAAAAGCAAAAGAAGACAAAACTCCCCAACCAGATAGAAAAATGATAACCAATCAGACAAAGAAAAATAAAATTAATAAAATTCCTCTGCTGTCCACAGTTCTCTGGTATTATCTAAGCTAGATCCCAGAATTGTGCTGTGCATTCCAGCCAAGTTTGCAGTGGGATTTGTGCTGAGTGTGTGGCTGATCTTGGCCTCTCGATGTGGTCTTTCATTGCTCAAGTTCTCTTGGAGCCCTTTGATATAACATGGCAGCCGTGCCCACTTCTGTTCCATGTCTGTGTGCTGGAAACAACATTGGCTCACCTAATTTACCAATGGCTGGCTCGTGTTTTTATTGCTGCTTCAGATCTTTCTACTGCTGGTCCTGCCTGGGCCAGCATGAGCATTAACAGGAACTTTAAAAGGGATTAATATACTTTTTTAAAAAAAGAGTAGTTTTAGGTTTACAGCAAATGTGGATGGAAAATACAGAAATTTCCTATATATGATCTCTGACTTCCTACCTGTTGTAGTCAGGGTTTTCAAGGAAAGCAGTTATGTACAGGACACATAATTTCCAGTATAATTTTTTAATAGCCTAAGAGTTAAATATAAGAACTACAGGAAATCTATCCACACACTAAGATCCAAGGAATCCAGCTGAGGGCCTGGGGCCCATGACAGAGCCTCTAATGTGTCCAGCTGGAGGCCATGACAATGACTCAAGCAAATCTGTTTCACAGATCTGTGCTACAAAGGCCCAGTGGTCAGCGGTGAAGCTAGAAAGTCTGTGCCAGCAGGATGCAGGATCTGTGCCAGTAGGCTGAGTGTTCTGCACTGGAACCAGGAAGTGATGCTCCAAGTAAGGACCAGGGCTCCCTTCAAAAGTACCACAGCCATACCTAGCAACAATGAGGTTTTGAACTCCTCTAATGATAGTCTTTTCCCAGAGACTGAACAGCACACCATCTTCTCCTACAGAGCCAGGAAGAAGTAAAGACCAGAGCTTCCCCAAAGGAAACCGCAGCCATTCTCAGCATCAAGGTCCTGAGGAGTGCTAATGATAACAGTTGAGTTTATATCAGGGAAGCCTGCACGAGAAGCACTTCCAGAAGATCCAACAGCTCCAAAAGATTCAACGGATCCCACTCTAGTGCTCCCTTTTTATCTTGGAAACATTCTATAGGTGGACTATCTATGCTCAGCACCATGCTGATTTAGTTCAGCTGGTATTACAAGTTGACCACTAGTTACCAATTCACCATGCTCCATCACTGTTGGCATCCTGCACCAGACTGGTACATGTGTTACAACTGATGAGTCAACATTTGCATAGCATTGTCACCTTACACTCTTGGTTTATGTTAGGGTTAATTCTTCATGTTGTATGTCCTATGGACTTGGACTAGAATATAATGATGTACATTTCCTATAACACTGATCATTTTACTGCCCAACAAGTCCTCCATACTCTGCCTGTTTATCGTTCCTTCACTCCAACCTCTGGCAACCACTGATCCTTAGTTTTGGCTTTTCCAGAATTTAGCATAGGTGCAACCATAATGTATGAAGTCTTTTCAGATTGGCCTATTTCACTTAGCAAAATGAATTTATCTTTCTTCCACGTCATTTTTTGACTTCATTTTTAAAGCACTAAATAATATTCTATTGTCCTCCTGTATTATAGTTTCTTTATCCATTCAACTGTTGCAGGACATTTTGATTGTTTTCAACTTTTAGCAATTATGGATAAAACTACTACACATGTTTATATGCAGATTTCATTTAGAAATAAGTTTTCAATTTATTTGGGTAAATATCAAGAAGAGCACCTGGGGATTTAGTTCAGTGGCACAAGTGCCTGACTGGCAAGCATGAACCCTGGTACAAAAAGAAAAAAAAAAACAAGAAGAGTGATTCCTGGAATTTTTGTTAAGATTGTGTGTAGTTTTATAAGGAATTTCCAAATTGTTTTCCAATGTGACTATATGTTTGTGAACCCTCAGTAATGAATAATAATTCCTGTTGCTTCACATTCTTGCAGCGTTTGGTGTTGTCTGTGTTTTGGATTTTTGCCATTTATTATGCATGTAGTAGTGTTTAATTTATAGTTCACTGATGAATATAATGTTGAACATCTTTGCATATACTTGAAATCTACAGGTAGTCAGATCTTTTCCCCAGTTTTGAATTTTCTTTTGTCCGTTTTTAAATTTTCTTTCAAAAAAAGTTTTAAACAGCAAAAAATAAAAATAACAATAAAAAGAGTTTCAAAACAGGCTATTAGGAGAGTAACAATAATACATTGTATATTGTTATCTTCATAGGAGTTGATCAGAGTACAAGATATAATATGAACTATTTTTCAAACAGTATTTTTTCAATGAACTAAGAGAAACTAGCCATATAAGTATCTTAACTACTTTTCCTTTTTACTTTCTTCCTTTCCCCTTTCCCCTGTCACAGCTTTTCCTTTGAATGATTTCTTCCCAATTCACAATATATTTTGTACATTTTGGATTGTATTTATTTGTTTATTTTCTCACACTAGTGAGATGATCACACATGTGAGTCTAATTTATTTCATTTATGAGTATGGTCTCAAGTTGCATTCATTTACCAATAAAAATCCCCAGTTTATCCTTCTTTATGGTTGACCAATACTCCATTATATAAAAATCCTCACATTTGTAATCCATTTCTCAGTTTATGGGCATTTCAGTTGTTTCTGAGATTTAGCTATTACAAATTATGCTGCCGTAAACATGGGTGCACATATATCACTGTGGTATGCTGTTTTTAATTCTTCTGGGAAGATATCTAGAAGGAAATAGCTGAGTCAAATGGGTTCTCTAATTCTAGTCTCTAATTCTAGTCTCTGGAAGAATCTCCACAATGATTATGTTCATCTACACTCCCACCAACAGTGGAGAAGGGTTTTCTTTTTCCCCACAGCCCCATCAGCATTTGTTACTGGCTGATTTCTTGATGATGACTATTCTTTCTGGCATGAGATTTAATCTCAGTGTTGTTTTAATTTGCATTTCTTGAATGATCAAAGATATTGAACATTTTATCAGGTATTTATTTGCCACTTGCATTTCTTCATTTGAGACGTGTATATTATCTCAGATGCCCATTTTTTGGATTGAGTCTTTGAATCTGGGGGTCTAATTTTTTTTCAATTCTTTATGTATTCTAGATAGAAGTCCTTTGTTTGAGGGATATCTGACTATACTTTTTTCCCACTCTGTGGGTTATCTTTACACTCTGTTGGAGATTTTAATACACAGAGTTCCCATTTTTGATGCTATGTAGTATTTCCCATAAAGTCTGAGTTTTGTTTATGAAGTCTCTGCCTACACCTGTATTTTCAAGATTTTTACCTATGTTATTTTACAGTCAAGTTAGTGTTTCTGTTTTAATATTTAGATTTTTGATCCATTTTGATTTTAGTTTAGTGCATGGTGATAGACATGGGTCTAGTTTTAGTCTTTGGAATGTGGAAAGCAAGTTTTTCCAGCCCCATTTATTAAAGAGGTGTCTTTCATCCATTGAGCATGTTTGGCCCCTTTGTCAAAGACAAGCTGGCTGAGTGTGTTTATAGTTGTTTTTGCATCTTCTATTCTGTTCCACTGAGAGTTTTTATATATTTTGGATAACAGTCTTCTATCAAATATTTTCAAATATCAAATCTTTTAAAAGTATTTTCTCCCAGTCTAAGGTTTATTATCTCACTGTCTGGATACTCTGTTTCACAAAACAGTTTTTAATTTCCATGAAACTGCTTGTCAATTTTTTCTTTAATGGATCTTTCCACTGATGAGGTATCTGAAAAATAGACTGCCATAATCAAGTTAGCTTTTTTCTTCCTGTGTTATTTTCTAGGAGTTTTATAGCTTTGTGCTTTATATTTTGTGGTACATACTTATTTAATTTTTGTGAGAGGTATACTATCTGTGGTTAGATTCATGTTTTTGTATGTGGACATCAATTATTCCAATAACAGTATAAAAAGGGTATCTTTGCAAATACTAGTATAATAATGGGAATAGCAAAAGACATGAGGTAGTGAGAGTATGATTAGAGCTCCAAAGATAAAAGTTGATAATATTATACCTTCTAGGCATAATAGAGAGGACATCATGTGAGATTGATATATTATTGTACTTAAAAATGATACAATATAGGCTATAATTAAGTTAAAGTGAATTGATGACATTTTGGTAATTATGTATTTAATGTAGTCTAATGAGTCGAAATCATTTGTTTTAATAGTTAAACTAATCACCATATTCAGTTCATTCTAAGCCTTTTTGAGTTCATTCATAAGCTAATCCTAATGTTAGGATTAGAATTAGTGTTAGAGATACCAAAAATATCAGATTAAGATTGTTAATTTGAGATGCTCAGGGTAGAGGAAGTAGAGCAATTTCTAAATCAAATAGGAGAAAGGTAATAGCAATTAGGAAGAATTTCATTGAAAATGGTAGGTGTGCAGATTCTGCTGGAATGAATACACATTTGTAGGGACTTTTTCTGTATAAGTATTTATTTGAGGAAGTCAAAATGCAATTGTGATTAATAGAAAAGTTAGGAGATACTAGGGAAATTATAATGTTTATTGCTTTCTCTCAGGCATATTCTGAGACTTAATGATTGTAAGTCAGCAATGCTGGGTTATACTAAGAAAGCATGAGCCTCAGCACTAAATGGAGATGTAGAGAAATAGTCACACTACATCTACGAAGTGAGAGTACCAAGTAGCTTCTTCAAAGCTGAAGTGGTGCTTTTATGTGAAGTGGTAATATAGTTGACAAAATAGGCAGATGACTAGAAATGTAGACCTAATAATTACATATAGGCCATGGAATCCTGTAGCAACAAAGAAGGTAGATCTGTAGACTCCAACTGAGATGGAGAATGATGCTTCACAATACTCTGAGGCTTGAAGTAGGGTGAAATAAATGCCTAATATAATTGTGATGGCCAGGACCTGAAATATTTATTTTCAGTTATCTTCTATTAAGCTATGGTGTGACCAGGTAATTGATACACCTGATGCTAGAAGGACTGATGTATTCAAAAGAGAATGTTCTATGGGGTTTAGTGGTTTAATACCTGCAGGCAGTCAGAATCCTCCAAGTTCTGGGGTGGGGGCTAGACTGGAGTGGTAGAATGCTCAGAAGAATCCTGAGAAAAATAATACTTCAGAAATGATAAATAGAACTATTCCATACTGTAATCCCTTTTGTACAATTGTTGTATGGTGGCCCTGATATGTTCCTTATTGTACAATGTCTGGTCATCATTGATATATAGTTAGAGCATTGGTTACATAGGAAACTTAGTGTTAATAATGTTTTGGAGTTAAAGTGAGATCATATGATTAAGCCTGAAGTCAATAGAAGAGCACATAGTGCTCCTGTAAGTGGTCAAGGGCTGGGATTTTCTATGTGATAGGCTTGTGTTTGGTGGGTCACTAGGCACTATCATGTAAATATAAGCTAATTAACAAGGTAAATACATAAGCTTGGATTGTTGCTACAGCAAATTCTAGAATTGTTAATA
>PVLA01020052.1:0-10991 GCA_004027455.1 Hydrochoerus hydrochaeris
TTTGAATTACAAATGAATAAAGCATGTTGAACTCCAAATAGGCATAACCAAAATATACTTTCAACAAGATTTACAGTAACAAAACCTGCACTAGTTCAACACAAGAACAAAATTTAAAAGAGCCCAGAGAAAAGACAAATAAACTGTAAAGGATAGTCTATCAGAATCACAGCAGACATCTCATCACACACCCTCAAATCAAAGAGAACTTGGGGTAAGGTATTTCAACACCTAAATGAAAATAACCTTCAACCCAGTTTTTTGAACACCACAAATCTTTCTTTCAAACTCAGTGGAGTAGTCAGATACTTCCATGAGAAGGAACAACTGAAGAAATGTATGGCCACCAAACCATCTCTTCACAATGCTCTGAAGGATACATTAGAAAAATCAAACAAACACCACAAATAAGAACACAAGAGAAAGAACCCACCAAGAAAGGCAAGCAATCCAACAGAGGGGAAAGACAAGAGACTATCAACAGGAAAATAACATCAAAAAGACAAGTCTAGACATATCAGTTATAACTATCAAAGTAAATGGTCTCAGAGCACCAATCATAAGAAACAAACTTGCAGAATGGATCAGGAAGCAAGATTAAACATGTTCCATTCAAGATATACATTTATCCCCCGCAAAAGTCATAGACTAAAACTCAAATTATTGAAAACAATACTTCATGACACCAGAATCCAAGACAAGCATGGGTAGCTATTCTATTTCCAATAAGGTGAACTTTAAACCAAAACAGATCAAAAAAGACTAAGAAGATCACTCACTATGTACTTAAGGAAAAATGTCAAGAAAAAGAGATAACAATCAGAAATATATATGCACCAAATACTGGTGCATCAAACCACATAAAACATATTAACCAACATGAAAGTAAAAAAAAAAAAAAACACTAACACAATTGTAGTGAGAAACCTTAATTCCCCATTCTCACAATGAGATCAAGAAGCAAAATACAAAAATGTTACATTCCAGAAACACATTTATCCCAAAAAGAATTTCATAGACTAAAAGTCAAAGGGTGGAAAACAATAGTCCATAATACAGGAAGTCAAAAACAAAAGGGTAGCTATTCTATTTCAAAAATGTTACTTGAAGACAAAAATGCTCAAAAAAGACAAAGGTCACTCACTATATGCTTCTTAAGGGAAAATTCCAAGAAGAGGTGACAACCATAAATATTGGTACACCAAACATGGGTTCACCCAATTGTGTAAGACAAATATTAACAGATGCAAAAATCAAAGAAACACTATTATAGTGGGGGACCTTAGTACTCCACTCTCACAATTAGATAATGAACTGAATGAATAATCAATAGAGAAATATCAGAATTAAAACATATCTGTGAGTAAATTGATTTAGAAGATATCTGTCCCACTCCAAAACATCAAAATACACATTTTTCTCAGGTGGATCTGTGATGTTCTTCAAAATAGGCATAAAATATGTTGAAGCAAATGCAGAGGAATTGAAACCTTCCCATGCATATTTTCTGACCATAGCAGAATGAAACTGGAAACCAATGGTCAAAGAAATCACAAAAACTCGATAAAAACCTGGAAATTAAATAATGCACTTTGAACAACCAATGTGTCATAGAGGAAATTAAAGAAGACATTAAACAGTATATACAGTTAAATGATAATGCCAATACAGCATATGGGGAATTTATGGGACAGAATGAAGTTGGTCATATGTGGGGAATGTATAGTGATGAATTCTCATACAAGGGAAACAGAAGAGCTCAGACAAAACCCTAAGAACTGCAAACTTCTAGAAAAAGAGAATTCACCCTTTCCATGAGTTGGCATAAGCCACGCTGGACCTGAAGGAGTATAACAAGATTTCCCATTTGCTACACAAACCATGTAGAGTCTAGGAAAAGAAATAAGTCAATTTGCCCTGCCCCATAGTTGGCAGAAGCCATGCTGGGCCTTGGAGGAGTAACAATAAGCCAATTCACCTTTTCCATGAACCAGCTGACATGTAGGCTGTGATACAAGAACACCACTCTGCCCACCTTCTGTAAGTTAGAAGTTGATTCAGAGGACAGGCAGAGTTGATAGCAACTGAGATACAAAAATAACTTAATGCTTGCACTGTTGGATTGACTTTTCAGGGCTCGGGTTGGTATTCTGAGCATCTGTTAAAAGAAAAGCAGTATGCAATATAACAAATATGGGGAATTTCTGTCTGACTTGTTTTTGAAATACAATATTGTTCTCATTGTTTTGTTTTACTCTTTTTATAGTTTTTCATTCAATGTTCTGTTTTGATTGATTTTATCTGTACTGTTTTGATTTTATTATGTCTGTTGGTATCGGCAGAAATTATTGCTTTATGGTAGCCATTGATGCCATTGGTAGCCATTGTTATTTCCTACTATCCTGTTTTGGAGTCCTGTATCCTATTTACTGTTTTTTTTTTTTTGTTGTTGTTGTTAATTGGCATTATTCTGTTTAATTCTGTTTGGTTTTATTCTCTTTAAATTAAATTTTTTTTTAATTAATTTTTTAAAAAAAATATTTGTAAAGTGCTCATAAAGGTAGTTACCAGTTGAGCTCCCACATTTGTTGTGTATATATGAAGGGTAAATGCCTCCATTCATATTATGTACCAGGTATAACAATAGTTTTGTTTCCTTAAACTTCTGTATTTTTCAACCATTCTGCAATTCAGTAACTACTTGGTCTTCTTTGCAGAAATGTATAAAATGTCATGGGAGAAAAATGACACAATGGAACCAATAAGATTGTAATATCATGGGTGGATTTCTTTAGCTTTCTGTCTTACATTTATTATTATTATGATAATCAAAATTTAATTCTCCCAACATATTTAATTGGATTCCACTGAGTAAAATATACCATTTAAGTCAGCTACACCTTTTGATTTTCTGTATTGATTGGTTTTGTTTTGTTCTGTTTTATTTGATTTTATTATATCTGTTGGTATGGAATCAGTTTTGAGGATGGTGAGAGACACTGTGGTAGCCACTGATGATTTCCTATTGTCTTGTTTTGGAGCCTGGTAATATTTATGCTGTTTTGTTTTGATTGACCTCATTCTATTTCACTTTGTTAGATTTTATTCCATTTAAAATGAAATAAAAAGAATAACACACTTGAAATCCCTTCTCTCTCTCTCTCTCACTCTCTGTGATAGAAACTGTCTTTTTCTCAATAAATATATTCTTCCCTAAACCTCTATTGTTCATTCTCTGATTTGAAAGAATACAAATTCGTATCAGTCATCTCGTGGTTTGGGAGTTTCTGTGCCCTAGATCAACTGCAGGTGTTCCAACAAGAACATTGGATAGAGACTTAAAGATAAACACCTACACAAGATGAAAATGCCTAGTGTCTCTCAAGGGTCTTTAGTAGACTCTATGTAGAGACTGCTGATCAACTGAGGCTGCCTTCATCCTGAAGAAGTCAGGTCAGTCATTGCCCATTTATCCTTCATGGCAACTTGAGGTACTTCTCCAGAGGGGAGAATCTTATGGGCAACAGAGTTAGATAGAAATGTTATAGGCTGTGAGACAGGCCTGGGCCCTCAAACAACCCACTGCAGAAGATCGGCTAGCTTAGAACCTTGAAAGGGACAAACAACTCTGCTGCGGGTCAGAGCTTAAGACAAAAGACCAAACAAACGGAACCCTATAAAATGGAACCAAATATCAAGGATTGGCATTCTAAATAGGTACAGATCATGTTGAAGAAGCCAGAAGGAACCAGTTACCAACCCTTACAAAAAATCAAAAAAATCCCAAACTTATTCGGTATTCATGCCCACTTGCTATGTTATTTTTTTTCCTATTGGATCCAAATATAATCAATCTTTCCTGAGCAATTATACCCATAATCTTATTGGCTTACCATATTCTGTCCCACCTGATGTATATCTGTGTCTTGTAAGTACCCATTTGTCCCCACCTTGGACCTATTTCACCACATGGTTTCATTCAATAAGAGTCTCTAGAAAGAGACTTTGGCAATCCACTTGGGACCCCTTCTGACTCTCTCAGACATAAGCTTTCTTTTTCTCAATAAAATACATAAATACTTCTAGAAAAAGAACAAATTAAATGTAAAGTTACTATGATGAAGGAAATAATACCATTAAGAGCAAAAATTAACGCAACTGAGACTAAGAAACCCAAACAAAAAAACAATGAATCAAAGAATTTATTCTTTGAAAGATTAAGTAAAGTTGATAAACATTAAGCCAACCTCATTAAAAGAGGAAAGAAAAGATTCACATTCAAGTCACTAGGAAGGTAAAAGGGTGGAAAGAAGGGATCCTGTAGAAGTTCAAAAGATCATCAATACCTACTTTGAGAACCTGTACTCTAATAGGATACCACACAAAGAAGAAACAGACAGAGTTCTGGATATACAAAAATTATCAAAACCAAATCAAGAAGATGTAAAATACTAAATAACCTGATATTAAACAATGACAATCTAAATTTAATTAAAATGTTACCAACAAAGGAAAGCCTAGGTTGTGACACTCACTGTTAAATTTTACAAGAAATGTAGAGATGAACTAAAGTTGCTAGTGCTGAATCACTTGAAAGAAATTAAAAGGGAAGCAATACTTCCAAAATCATCCCTGGGAGCAAGTATTACCCTGAATCTGAAACCAGAGAAGAAGGCAATCAAAAAAGAAAACTTAAAGCCAATCTTTGTAATGAATCTACATGCAAATATGCTCAATAAGAGAATGGTAAAAAGAATGAATAAATCATCAAGATTATATACCCTGACCAATTAGGATTCATCCCAGGGATGCAGGGATGATTCAACAATGCAAATTGATAAATGTAAAACACCATACGACCAGAGCCAAATACAAATTGGACATAATCATCTAAATAGATGCAGAAAAAGAATTTGATAAAGTTCAACATGAGTTCATGATATAAACTGTGCAGAAAATTGAAATAGTTTTACCTCAGCCTGATCAAAGTCATCTATGACAACACAGCAGCTAACATTATGCTAAA
Organism: Hydrochoerus hydrochaeris; assembly: GCA_004027455.1. Lineage (NCBI taxonomy): Eukaryota > Metazoa > Chordata > Mammalia > Rodentia > Hydrochaeridae > Hydrochoerus > Hydrochoerus hydrochaeris. The sequence goes on from PVLA01020052.1 coordinate 5,027, forward strand.
CGCTCAAAAAATGAAAGCTTTCACTCTAAAATCAGAAACAAGACAAGGAGGTCCACTATCACCATTCCCATTCAACATGGCTCTGGAAAAATTAATGAGAGCAATTAGACAATGGAAACAAATAAAAAGAATGAGAATAGAAAATGAAGAAGTCAGATTATCATTATTTGCAGATGGCATGGTGCACTAAATAGAATACACCAAAAATTCCATCAAATGACTTGTCAATTTAATAAGTGAAGTCACCAGTGTAGTTGGTTATAAAGTCAACACTCAAAACTCGGCAGAATTTCCATACACAAGAAACGAATTGAGAGAGAAATTAGAGAAATTGCTGTAGCTTGGCATAACTGATGCCATCTTGAGGCCTACATTTAACTAGTACCCTGTGTTTGATCCAGGAGCAAAGAAAATTATGTAGAGTACAAGCCCCATGAGAAAAGTAAAATGAGATGCAGCTGCAAGAAAAAAATTAACCTGCTCAACAAAGAAGCAGGATACAGGTATCAACTAAAAATTAATGTAAGCCTCTAGCTAAAATGTTTCCAACAGGGTGTCTTTGTGATTTTCTGTTTAAAAACTTTGTAACTTTCCAGTTTAGTACCACTCAGTGGGACTCTGAAACAGGGGTCTCTATGCAAATGGTCCTGTGCTCAGCTAATTAAATAAAAAATTTATCAATTAGGCTGCTTGGTTCCTATATCGTTTACAATCCACTTCAAAACCAAACCATTTACAACAACATCCAAAAAAAATTGAATACTTAGTAATCAGCCTAACAAAGAAGTCAAAGATCTAGACATTGAAATTTACAGGACTCTGAGAAAAAAGAGAGTATCAGATGATGGAAAGATATTTTCTGCTCATGGATAGGAAGAATCAACTATGTGAAAATGACTCTCATCTCAAAACTGCTCTAAGGATTTAATGCCATCTCAATCAAAATATCACTAGCATACCTCACAGAACTAGAGAAAACATTCCTAAAATTCATTTGGAAGCAGAAGAGACCTAGTATAACAAAAGCGATCCTCTGTAAGAGAGACAAAGTGGCAGGCAGCACAATGCCTGATTTGAAATTATACTGCAAAAGTTTTGTAGTAAAATCAGTACAGCACTGGAAAAAACAGACCTGAGAATTTGGGAAACACAATAGAAAATGCAGAAACAACTCCAAACAAACTCAACCACCTTCTCTTTGACAAATGAGCCAAACATCTTCACTGGAAGAAAGACAGTCTCTTTCATAAATGCTTCTGGAAAAAAATGACTTTCCACATAACAAAGATTATAGCTAGACCCATATCTATCACTATGCACTATGTTAAAGGCACAGTGGATCAAAGATCTTATTATTAAAATAGAAACACTTAATTTACTGGGAGAAAAATAGCTAGAAATCTTGAAGACATAAGTGCAGGCAGAGACTTCATAAACAAACCCAGACAGCACAACACACTACCATGAATGAACATATGGGATTTCACTTTAATAAAATGTTTATACACAACAAAAGAAATAATGAGAGGAGTGAAAATAAGATCCACATAGTAGAAATTGTAGCCAGTTGTATCTCAGGCAAAGGATTTTTGTCTAGAATATATGAAGAACTGAAAAAATTAGGCTCCCAAAATTCAAAGACCCACTCCAAAAATGGGCATCTGAAATGAATACACATTTCTCAGATGAAGAAATGCAGGGAAAAATTTCAACATCATTGATCATTAGATACATGTGAGTTAAATCACCATTGACAGTCCATTTCACTCCAGCAATAATGGCTAATATCAAGAAATCAATAAATTTAAAAAGTGGGTATGGTTGAAGGGGAAAAAAGAGATCTTTTTCACTGGTGGTGAGAGTGAAGGCTGGTGCAGCCACTGTGAAAATCAGTGTGGAGCTTACTTAAATAATTAGGATTATTGGTCCCATTTGACTCAGCTAATCCCTTTTTGGGTATCTTCACACAAGAATGAGAAGCATCATACCAAAGTGATATATATTCATCTATGTTTATGTCAGCACAATTTATAATAGTCACATCTTGCAAAAAGTTTATCCATCAACCAAGGAGTGGATAAAAAATGTGGTCTTTTTATAAAATAGAATACTACTCATCCATGAAGAATGATATGTTTGAGACTTTTACTGATAACTAGTTTCAAATTCAGACCATACTCATAAATGAAACAAATCAAACTCACATGTGAAAACAACCTATTGTCTCACTAGTATGAGAAGTTGAAAGAGAAATATCCAGTATGTACACTAGATAGTGTATATTGGGAACAAACTATTCAAAAAGAAAGAGAAACTATGATGAAGGAAAAGAGAAAAGAAGTAATGAAAAGAAATATGTATATATACATATCATATACACATATATATGATATGTATACAAGATAGTTAAGATAGTTATACTACTAGTTCCTCTTACTACATTGAAAAGAAAATTTGTGCTATTATTACCAATGAAACAATGAGGAGATTAATAAATTGTAGGCCTGCACTCCATCTCACGAGCTGAAAGCTCGTGTGTGCTGTGATTTTCATCCCAAGGGGAAGCCATGGCACATCACTCTGAGACTTGTAGGGCCATGCCCAGCATCCTACATCACAGGAGGATCCACAGGAAGGTCTCTCTGTGCCTATTTGGGGTCCCAACCAGTGATCCTTGATTAGCCCACAGCCACTTGTCTTTCTGCCATGAAGGCAAAAGAGCATACAGCAAATTCCATCCCACAGAAAAGACTTGACTCATTGCTCCAAGACTTGTAGAGCCCCACCAAGTGACCTAAGTGTCTGGTGTCCACTTGGTAAGTTCTGTCTAAGGATCTCCACTCAACTGGTACAACTCCCTGCAGAACAGATAGATATTCTCAACCCAAGAAACAACCGAGACCTTGCCTTCAGCTTCTCTAAGGGAATATAGGGAAATGACAAAACAAAAGAGCAAAATGCAATCTCAAACTTCCAGAAAATCCCAAGCAAGCCTAGGAGACATGTATGTAGAACAAAATGTAAGCCATATACCTGATACTCCTGAAATGATAGGAATTAAAATAAAGACACAACTTCAGGAAGCAATCAAAGATCTCCAATAAGAAGTAGTCTCTCAGGTAAAAGAAGAAATGATAAATGCAATGAAAGAAATGCTAAACACATCTAAACAAATGGAGTTAAAGAATTAGAGGAACAACACAGAAAGATGAAAACCTTGAATGAACAATACAAGAAACAAAAAGAATGCATGAAACAGATTCAAAGAGATATATACAGGAAATCAAAAATTCTATTGAAAGTTGGCAAAACCGACTTAATGAAAGTGAAGATAAACTTCCTGCCCTTGAACAGAAGATTGCAGGTAGTGAACAAGAAAGGAAAGATCCTTTAAAAATAAAAAAGAATCAGCAAGTAACAATTCAACACCTTCAAGATGATACAGAGAAAAACAACATAAGACTGATAGGTATAAACAAAATGGAGGCCACAACAAAAATGATATCAAGAGGCTATTTACAGAAGTAACAGTTGAAATTTTCCCAAACGTGACAATGGAAACTGAGATACACATCAGTGAAGCATACAGAATTCCAAGTAGCCATAACCAAACTAAAACTACACCCAAACATAATAATCAACATGCCAGAAATCCAACATAAGAACAGAATATTAAAAGCTGTTAGAGAGAAGAAACAGACTTCATATAAATGGAATCCTATCAGAATCACAGTGGACTTCTCAACACCAACAATGAAGTCAAGAACATGGAGTGAAGTATTTCAGATCCTAAAGGAAAATGACTTCCAACCCAGATTGATGTACCATGAAAAACTGTCTTTCAAAATTAATGGAGAAATAAGATACTTCATGACAAAGAAGTACATGGCTACCAAACCAACCCTGAAAAGCATACTGAAAGACATTCTAGCCAGACACAGGAAAAAGCCACTAAGCAAGGTGAACAATTAAACAGAGCGGAAAAGTAAAGAATCAACAGCAGAAAGATAACATGTCAAAAATAAACCAATATTGGTCAGTTATAACCATTAATGTAAATCGCCTCAATTCACCAATAAAAGAAACAGACTGGCACAATGGATCAAGAAAAAACATCCAACCATATGCAGTATAGAAGAAATCCATTTAACCTAAAATGAAACTTGTAGACTGAAAGTCAAAAGACAAAAAACAATACTTCAGGCAAGAGGAACCTCCCAAAAAGCAGGGGTAGCTATGCTGTTTGCAGCCTTGTGAACTTCAAATGAAAAATGATTGAAAGAGATAGAGTGTCACCACATACTTGTTAGAGACTAACTTCAAGAGGAAGAGATAGCAATTTTAAGTATATATGCACCAAATTTGGGAGCACCCAGCTATACCAAACAAATCTTATTAGAAATGAAAAATCAAACAAGCAATAACACAATTGTAAAGGGAGACCTTAACACCCCATTGACACAAAGAGACAGATCAACTAGATGGAAAATCAACAAAGAAATAACAGAACTGAATCCCATTTGTGAACAAATGGACTTAGTGTATGTATACAGAGTGTTTCACTCCAAAAGATCCAAATATACATGCTTCTCAGCAGTACATGGGACATTCTCTAAAATAGATCATACACTAGCCCACCACGCTTAAATAAATGTAAAAGAATTGAAATTTTCCCATGCATGTTCTCAGATCATCGTGCCATGAAACTAGAAATCACAAAAGAAACTGCAAAAAACTCACAAACACATGCAAATTGTATAATACACTATTGAGCAATCAGTGGGCCACAGGGGAAAATAAGAAAAAATTAAATGATATCTATGAGCAAATAAAAAGTTAAATACAACTTACTGGAACACATGGGATGCAATGAAAGCATCTCAGAGGAAAGTTTTTGTAGTGAATTCCCATATCAGGAAAACAGAATGAACAAATAAACAACCTGATGCTACACCTCCAACATCTAGAAAAACAAGAGAAAGTCAAGCCCAAAGGCAAAAGAAGAGAGGAAATTATAAAAGACTAGAGTAGAAATCAATGCAATAGAGACTAAGAAACAATACAAAGAACCAATAAATCAAAGAATTGGTTCTTTGAAAGATAAAATTGATAAACCCTAGCCAACCTTATTTTAAAAAAATAAAGAAAAAACTCAAATTCGTGAAAGAAGGAATGAAAAGGGTGAAATCACTACAGACCCTATGGAAATACAGAAGACCATCAATACATGCTTCAAAAACTTTTATTCTCATAGGTTTGATAAAACAAAAAAAGGACAGATTCCTAAAAATATACAAATTACTTAAGATGGATCAAGAAGATGTAAAACTGCTGAATAACTAAATTTCAATTAATGAAATTGAAAATGTAATTAAAACTTTACCAACATGGGAACTCCCGCAAGTGGCACGCATGGGACAAGGCTAGATCTGGGATCCTCCTGCAACCCCCACCCCCAACCAACCTCCCAGGACCCAGGAACTCCAGCTATTGGCATGGACCACAACTGGGCCCCTCCCATGTCCCCACAGTTCTGGCCACCCACCTTAGGACCTAGGAATTCCAGCCCATGATGAGTGCCCCCCATGGTCTCACTGCTGACATCATGGGGGAACCCCCTTAACTCCTGGACCTAGCATTGCTGTTAATCTTTGGCTCCCACACCTCCCCTAGAAACTTGGAATGCAGTGGATTAACCATGAATTATTGAGGGGAGACTCAGTAACCCTTCATCCAAACAAAAGAACTCAGCAGGCTTCCATCAGTTAGGTGAGTTTGCCTTTAAATAGGAATAGAGTTTGACAGCTTCCATGGGTAAACAGGAACAATAGCAAAGCCCCCTCCAGATGGAGAGCTTGGCAAGTGGGTAGGTGAGTCTTTCCTCCACATAGAGCATTTCAGGCAGGTTGAGGAGGGTGCCAGCCAATAAGGCCTCCCCCAAATTGGAGAAAATTAAAAGGGCCTA
>PVLA01020053.1:0-10371 GCA_004027455.1 Hydrochoerus hydrochaeris
TGGGGGCCTGGAGGGCCAGACTAGGCCTGGATTTAGTGCTCAGGGTGATTTACTGATTGTAACAAAGAGGAGTTTCAGCTTTTCAAAGTTAGGGGTATTCAATGTCTGTGAACACTGAGACTACCATATGGTTTCTACCAGGAATATTTTTTAAAGTTTTATTTTAGAGAATAAAAAGAGGATAGAACAAACACATTTCAGAACAAAACAATACAAGCAACACAGCACTTCATAACAAGACAATTGTATGTCAACAGTAGCTACCATGATATCTTTCTTTGACATAGTTGAGCATAGATTCACAAACAATAATATTAAACAGCTGGATTGCAAGATGGCTGACTGAGTGGTGGCATGATAAGAGAGCCTCTCTGAGGAAAAAAAAAATAAAAACAACTCAGATGCTGGAATCTAGCAACGTGGAGAAAGCCAGACAAAAGGAGAGGAATTCTCACGACCCAGGAAGAAACTGAGGAAAAAGAAAAAGAAAAAAAAAAAAGAAAGAAGAAAAAAAATAAGCATGGACAGAGGGCTGGAGCTGGGCAAGCCCCCATTGCTGTACTGGCATGTCTTAGAGTCAGGTGAGTCACAATGGAGCTGTGATTGCGGCCCTGCTGAGAGGGGGAATTGGTGAGCTTCAGACCCTTGGCTGGAGGAGGTGCTGAGACAGGGAGTGGAAACAGCCAGTTGAGCTGCATGAACTTTGGTGAGTGATGGGAACTGGATTCCCCAAATTGGGAGGACTGGCTGGGTGACATTTTGGAGTTGGGCAGGGCCAGGTTGAATCAAAACCCAAGGCAGTGTTGGCTGATGACTCCTAGTCCAAAGCAGATTGGTGGGATCTGCTCGGGCTTGGCCACACACCTGGTTGAAACCCAATAGCCAGGAATGAGGATTTTCTGGGCCAGTGGCATCCCCAGGGAACACACAAATTTGTTGAAGCATAAACTGGTTGACTGGCATAGGGGGAGGAGCCAGCTCTCAGCCTGCAACTCACAGATCTGCAGTGGACTAGGGGGCAGTACTTCTCTAGCAAGTGCACCGCAGAAAAACTGTAAGCAATAGGAAAGCCCCAGAGACCTCCACCACCCAACTGTCTGAAGGGGGCTGGAAACATGACAAGACAGAGAAAGAGCAAAAGGTCCCAAACTGCAGAAACAGGGAAAGTGAGTTCAACAGAGGTAAATGCAGAGGAGGTTGAAAGCAGCAAACCTGTAATGTCAGAGACAGCCTTATCGGAAATAAAGAAATACATCCATGACATCATCATCGAATTTCAATCTGAAATTCTAACTCAGGTGAAACAAGATATAAGAAGATTAATAAAAGAAGACCTGGGTAATCCTCAAGTAGACACAAATGAAAGAATAGAGGAACCCAGAGAAAGGAGAAAAGCCTTTGATGAAAATATAAACAAAACCTAGAATATATGGAACAGATCCAAAGAGAATATCAGGAAATTAAAAACTTCATTGAAACTTGGCAAAACCTTTTAACAGAAACTAAAGACAAACTTTAAAAACTTGAAGATAGATTTGCAAAGTATGATTGTGAAAGGAAGGATCTTTTAAAAATAACATGGAACCAGGAAGCAGCGATACAAAGGCTAGAAGATGACAAGAGTATTTATAATCTAAGAATAAAATACATGAATGAAGATGCAGCAACAAATACAAATGAAATAAAAAGTCTATTCATAGAAATAATTAAAGAGAACTTCCCAAACATAGGTAATGGACGTGAAGTTCAGATAAATGAGGCATATAGAACTCCAGCCAGCTACAACCAAAACAGATCTACACCCAGACATATAATAATCAGGATCCCAGAAATCCATCACAAGAACAGAATATTAAAAGCAGTCAGAGAAAAGAAACAGATTACCTATAAAGGAAAACTCATCAAAATCACAGCAGACTTCTCAATGCAAACCATCAAATTAAGAAGAGCTTGGAGCAAAATATTCCAAGCCCTGAAAGAAAATAACCTCCAACCCAGAATGATGTACCCTGCAAAACTGTCTCTCAAAATTCATGGAGAGACAAGATATTTCCATGACAAAGAGGGGAGTTTGTGACCACCAATCCAACCCTGCAAAGAATACTGAAGGACATTCTAGAGAGAGAGAAGAAAATCACCAGGGTTCCAGGAATAATGGCAGAAAGTCCTCAAAGAAAGGGGAAGACAGTAGAATGAAGGAGAAAAGTAAACAAATAACAACAGAAAAATAGCATGGCAGAGATAAGACAGAGAAGATTGGTTATATCACTGTTTTATCTTGACTGATTTTATTTGAATCTGGTATGCTTGAGAGTGTTGAGTCTGAGAGTAGGGGCAACTACTCTGAAGATGACAAGATTCAATAGGATACCCATTCTGGTTTGCTTGTTAACTGCCTTTGAAGTCCTATAATGTCTCCAATATTTAGATTTTATTAATAGTGTAATGCAATGCTGTTTATATTATATTTGACAATATGGACAATTTTATTGAAAATAACAAGAGACATCATAGTGACTACCGTAGATCACCTAGTGTTGTGTTTTTGTATGTTCTTATCATTTCATGTTTCTGTAGGAATTTGTATTGCTGACTTGTTTTGATTTGTTTCTCCCTCTAATACAGAAAGGTTAGGTATATGTGTAGAGACTTATACATGTGTAGAACTTCTAAGTAGTTTATGAGAATGGATTATAGTTATTGTAAAGAAAAAAAAGGAAAAGAGAGTATTCTAAAGGATATAACTGCATGTATGTTTGAGTGAGTGGAATTAATAACCATGCTGCTGAAGTTTTAGTTGGATGGAAGAGCAAAATTGACTGTAGTCTCACTGTTTGGATGTCCACTTTGTGGACTTTAGTTTTGTAACTTGAACAACTGCATCTAAGAGGGAAGTATGTAATTATCAACTAGTGATTTTTTACTGGTTACTATTTTTGTTTTGTTTTGTTTTTGAGATTTTGTATTTTTTCTACCCTCTTTCTGTTTCAAAATTTTTTCTTTAAATAAAAAAAATTTTTAAAAAAGAAAGAGAAGGAAAAGAAAGTGCTCTAAAAGAGATAACTGTATGTATACTTAAGTGTGTAGGATTGATAACCATGTTACTAAGTTTCTGTTGGATTGGTGAACAGAACTGTTTGCAGCCTCTCTGTTTGAATGTTCACTTTGTATGCTTTAATTTTGTAACTGGAACAACTATATCCAAGAAGACAATATGTCATGTATCAAATAGTGATTTCTTACTGTTTATTTTTTTTTGAAATTCTGTATTGTTTCTACGCTTTTTTCTGTTTTGCTTCCCCCCTCTTTAAGTAAAATTTAAAAAAATACTATTAAACATAACAAAATAGAATAAAAGCATTCAAGAGAATGAAACTATTACAAGGCATTCTGAACCAAATAACAAAATGAACAATGACTACTATAATATCTCATTTTCCATAAAAAATTTGTTTATATTATCACACATATTAAAATCGAGTATGACACAACATGATAGAACCACTGGTAATAGAAGAACAAAAAAATGGTAGGACTTCAAAGCCAGATGATATTGAATCAGCAATGGCTGTCATATTGTCTTGTTTTCTTCAAAGTAGCTGTTGAGACCATCACACATAATAAGGTCAAATAAAACAGAATAAAACCATTCCAGCCAATGAATGAAAACATTACAAGTCTTCAAAGCAATATAATAGGGATCCATGATTACCATAGAATCTTATGTACTCTTACCTTTTCTTACACTAGGGCAACTATGAGGTATTTATCCATGTGAGCTTGATTTATTTCACTTATGAGTATGGTCTCAAGTTGCATCCATTTATTCATAAATACATCAATGTGATCATTCTTTATAGCTGAGTAGTACTCCACTGTGCAAAAGTACCACAATTTTTTTATCCATTCCTCAGTCGATGGGCACTTAGGTTGTTTTTAAGATCTGGCTATTACAAATTGTGCTGCTATAAACATGGGTGCACATATATCACTGTAGTATGATGTTCACAGTTCTTATAGAATATTCCTAGGAGTGGAATAGCTGGGTTAAATGGGACTTCCAATCCCAGCTTTTTGAGGACTCTCCAGATTGACCTCCATAGTGGTTGCACCAGTTTACACTCCCACCAAGAGTGCAGAAGATTTCCTTTTTCCCCACAGCCTCTGCAGTATTTGTTGTTGGTAGTTTTGTTGATCCTGGCCATTCTTTTTGGAGTGAGATGGAATCTCAATGTGGTTTTAATTTGCATTTCTCTAATCACCAATGTGTATGAACATTTTTTCATGTATTTATTTGTCATTCATATTTCTTCATGTGAGAACTGTGTGTTCATCTTGGATGCCCATTTTTGGATTGGGTCTTTGAATTTTGGGGGTCTAATTTTTTTTAATTCTTTGTAATTCTAGACAAAAGACCTTTGTCTGTGCGACAGTTCACAAAGATTTTTTCCCAGTTTGTGGGTTTTCTTTTCACTCTGCTGGAGATTTCTTTGGACATGCAGAAACTCTAATAAGACATGATCCTAGTTATTGATTCTGGGAAGTATTTCCCAAGCAGTTTGGTTCTTGTTCATGAATACTCTACCTACCCCTATGTCTTCAAGATTTTTACCTACTCTGTCTTTCAACAGATTTAGTGTTTCTGTTTTAATATTTAGATCTTTGATCCATTTAAATTTTAGTTTAGTACATGGTGATAGGCATGGATCTAGTTTTAGTTTTCAGCATTTGGATAGCCAGTTTTTCCAGCACCATTTATTAAAGAGACTATTGTTCTTCCAGTGAATATGTTTGGCCCCTTTTTCAAAGATAAGGTGGTTGAGTGTGTTTATAGTTGTATCATCAGGTACAGTGATCTTCAGGTCTGTTTTTATTCCAGTAAAATGTTAATTTTATCATGGTAGCTTTATAGTATAACTTCAAGTCAGGGATTGTGATGCCTCCTGCCTTGGCTTTGCTGCTTAGAATTGCCTTTGCTATTTTAGGTCTCTTCTGCTTCCAGATGAATTTTAGGAGTGATTTCTATAGATCTGTGAGGTATGTTAGTGGTATTTTCATTGGGGTTGCATTGAATCTCTATAACAATTTTGGGAGAATTGTCATTTTCACAATATTTATTCTTCCTATCCATGAACAAAGGATGTCTTTGCATTTTCTGAGGTCCTCTTCAATTTCTTTTTTCAGGATATTATAATTTTCCCTGCATAGCTTTTTTACTTCTTTCATTAGATTAATTCCTAAGTGTTTCATTTTTTGGGGGGGGGATGCTAGCATGAAGGGTTTGGCTTCTCTTCTTTCTCTCTTGGTGATTTTGTTGTTAGTGTATAGGAATGATATTGATTTTTGAATATTAACTTTGTATCCAGCTACATTGCTGAATTTATTATATCTGAGTGTCTTTCAATGGAGTTTTGGGGGTCTTTTATGTAGAGTATCATGTCATCTGCAAATAATAATAGTTTAACTTCCTCTTTTCCTATCTTTACTCCTTTTATTTTTCTCTCTTGTCTAATTGCTCTGGCTAGTATTTCCAGTAGTATGTTGAATAGGAGCAGTGATAAGGGACATCTTTGTCTTGTGCCTGATTTTAAGGTAAAGGCTTTCAGATTTTGGCCATTTAATATGACACTGGCTCTTGGTTTGTCATTGATGGCTTTTATCATATTGAGGTAGTGACCATCTATTCCAATTCTCTGTAAATTTTGTATCACGAATGGTGTTGGATCTTATTAAATGCTTTTTCTGCATCTGTAGAAATGATCATACAATTCTTACTTTTGCTTCTATTGATATGGTGGATTACATTTATGGATTTAGGTATGTTGAACCATCCCTGCTGCCTGGGATGAGTCCCACTTGGTCATGCTGTATAATCTTGATGATTTTCTATACCCTTATTGCCAGTATTTTATTGAAAATTTTTGCAAGTATGTTCATTATGGAGATTGGCCCATAGTTCTCTTTTTCAGTTGGGTCTTTCTTAAGTTTTGATACTAGAGTAATATTTGCTTCCAGGAATGACTTAGGGAGAATTGCTTCCCTTTGGATTTCATTGAAAAGTTTGAGGAGTGTCAGCATTAAGTCTTCTTTGTATTTCTTGCAGAATTCTGCAGTGAATCCATCCGGGCTTGGGCTCTTCTTTGTTGGTAAGGACTTTATTACACTTTAAATTTTATTAATAGAAATTGGGTTATTCAGAAGTTCTACATCTTCTTGATCCAGCTTTTGTGGTTCATATGTTTCTAGGAATCTGTCCATTTCTTCTGTGTTATCAAACCTATGAGTGTAGAGGTTTGAAAAATAGCTCTTGATGATCTTCTGTATTTCCACAGAGTTGTTAGAGATTTCACCTTTTTTATTTCATATTGCATGAATTTGTGTCTTTTCTTTCCTTTTTAAAATTAGGTTGGCTAGGGGCTTATCAATTTTATTTATTCTTTCAGAGAACCAACTCTTTGATTCACTGATTCTTTGTATTGTTTTCTTAGTCTCTATTGCATTAATTTCTGTTTTGATTCTAATAATTTCCTCCCTTTTTTGGCTTTGGGCTTGTCTTGCTCTTCTTTTTCTAGCTGTTTAGGGTGTAGTATCAGGTTGTTCATTTGTATTAATTCTGTTTTCCTAATGTGGGAACTCAGTGCAATAAATTTTCCTCTGTGTGCTGCTTTCGTTGCATCCCACAGATTCCAGTTAAGTTGTATTTGTATTTTCGTTTGCTTGTAGATATTTTTTAATTTCTTGTTTAATTTCCTCTATGACCCATTGATTGTTCAAGAGTGTATTATTCAATTTCCATGTGTTTGTGATTTTTTTGCAGTTATTTTATCAGTAATTTCCAGTTTCATGGCACTATGATCTGATAACATGCATGCAAAATTTCAATTCTTTTGCATTTACTTAAATACGTTCTGTGGGCTAGTATATGGTCTATTTTAGAGAATGTCCCATGTACTGCTGGAAAGAATGTATATTCTTATGTTGTTGAATGGAACACTCTGTATACATCTATCAAGTCCATTTGTTCACAGGTATGATTCAGTTCTGATATTTCTTTGCTGATTTTCTGTCTAGTTGATCTGTCCCTTTGTGTCAATGGTGTGTTAAGGTCTCCTGTTATAATTCTGTTTTTGCTTATTTGATTTTTCATTTCTGTTAATACTTGCTTTGTATAGCTGTGTGCTCTATAATTTTGTGCATATATATTTAAAATTTTTATCTCTTCCTCTTGAAGTTTTCCCCTAGCTAATATGTAGTGACCTTCTTTATCTCTTTGGACCTTTTTTTGGTTTGAAGTTCACATTGTCTGCAAACAGAATAGCTACACCTAATTTTTTTTTGAATTCCTGTTGCATGAAGTATTGTTTTCCATCCTTGGACTTTCAGTCTATGAATTTCCTTTTGAATCAGATGGGTTACTTGTAGACAATGTATGGTTGGACGTTGCTTCTTGATCCATTCTGCCAGGCTTCATCAAAGGCTCTGAGAAGTGCTGGGATCTTGAGGGCAATGCACTGTTCAGAGGATTAAACCACAGATGTTCAGAGCTAAAGGAGCTCTCAGGAGCTAGGGTCAGGCTGCAGGTGGGCAGGGCTGTGTGTCTTTGAGGCTGTGTCTCCTGCTCACTCTTTCTGACCCACTCAGGCTTCTGCCCACTGTGCACGGAGGAGCTTTGTTCCTCCTGCTCTGCTGCCACAAAGTTTCTGCCTTGAAGCCAGTAGCCATTCAAAGAGTGCAAAGCCAAATTAAACCTCTTGGATAGAAGTTGCATGAATGGAGTATTTTTTCAGCAACTTGAAAGCAGTCCACAAAAGCAGGAAAAGTTGAAAATAAATATTATGTCTTTAGCTGGGGATTTAGCTCAGTGGCACAAGCGCCTGCCTGGCAAGCACAAGGTGGTGAGTTTGATCCCCAGTACTGCAAAACAAAACAAAACAAAAATATTATACCTTTATATAGTGAGATTATTTATTCCTAAGTGCAGCGAATGATACAGACCCCTGTGCAGTTTTTGGGTCTTCCTCAGTGGATGTGTTGTGGAAACAATCATGGAGTAAATAATCTAAGAGCACTCATGCACACTCTGTGAAAACTCAACTCACCAACCAGCTGGCAGCTGAGATTTTGTGGAACTCATTTTAGAATGTTCTGAATTCAAGAGAATTGGGATCATCTTCATTCTCAAGGTTAGTGTGCTTAGATCTTCATAAACTAGACAGGTCATTTTAAGGGTTTATCAAGATCAATAGTATATTTCATGTGTCATAAGAAGAGAAAAATGCTTCAGATTTCTGAAAATGTGAGTTACATTTTGTCGTGGACTTGAGAACTATGCATTTATTCAATTCACAACTATAGCTTTAATAGTTTAATTCATTGCTGGTTTTTAAAAGTAGAATATTGGGTTTCTTACAAACTCCCTTCATTAAAAGCCTTTTTGTAAAATGCACAGTCTTTCTCTCCCTCAATAAATGATGGGGACAAATGCAATAATGTTAGCATTAGTATAAAAAGACCTGTCTTTGAGAATGCCCTCATCAAATAAAAATAGTATGGGGAGTTCTTTGCTGCAGTGGACAGGGCACAGGGCAGACTCTGGGGTGCACCACTCCTTGGTTCCCAGCACTTTCACTTGGTGTCTTTAATTCCCTACATGTCAGTCATTTTGGGATTGCTGCTATGACAAGGAGACTCTGTTGGACAAGTCTATGTATTATATTAATACCAGAAAGGGCTTCATAGTAATAAAAACCTGCATTCTATGACAGCCTCACGAAGTGCTGGGTTTACCACTGTCTAATAAAGAACATTGGGAAATAACTCATGTAGGTACTCTTCAATCATTTCAGTGAAAGTTAAAAATAGAGTATTGTTAAATCCATTCTTTTTATTTTAAAGAGAATAAAACAAAAGAGGAGAGATCTAAGCAGATGAGAACAAAACAATGTAAGCAACACAGCACTTCACAACAAGACAATTGGATATTAACAGTAGCTATCATAATGTCTCTTTCTTTGAAATGGTTGGGCTTAGCTTTACACACAATAGTGTCAAATATAACAAAATAGAATAAAACCACTCAAGAGAATGAAAGTATTGCAAGGCATTCTGAAGCAAATAACCAAAGATGAACAATGGCTACTATATTATCTCATTTTCCATAAAAAATTTGTTTATACTATCATACATATTAAAATCCAATATACACAACATGATAATAGAATAATAATGGTAATAGAAAAACAAAATAATGATAGGACTTCAGAACAAGATGACATTAAATCAACAATGGCTGCTATATTGTCTTTCTTCAAAGTAACTACTCATACCATCACATATATTAAGATCAAACAAAACAGAATAAAACCATTCCAACCAATGAATGAAAACATAAGACTTCAATGCAATACAATGGTGAACCATGATTACCATAAAATCTTCTGTACTCTTACCATTTCTTACAGTAGAGAGACTGTCTGGTATATATATATATATATATATATATATATATATATATATATATATATATACATGTAAGTTGGATTTATTTCACTTATGAGTATGGTCTCAAGTTGCATCCATTTATTTATAAATATCTCAATGTGATCATTCTTTATAGCTGAGTAGTACTCCATTGTATAAAAGTACCAAATTGATTTTATCCATTCCTTAGCTGATGGGCACTTAGGTTGTTTCCAAGATCTGGCTATTACAAATTGTGCTGCTATAAACATGGGTGCACATATATCACTGTGGTATGATGTTTTCATTTCTTCTGAGAATATGCCTAAGAGTGGAATAGCTGGGTTAAATGGGAATTCAAATCCCAGCTTTTTGAGGAATCTCCAGACTGACCTCCACAGTGGTTGCACCAGTTTACACTCCCACAAACAGTGCAGAAGAGTTCCTTTCTCCCCACAGCCTCTGCAGTATTTGTTGTTGGTAGTTTTGTTGATCCTGGCCATTCTTTTTGGAGTGAGATGGAATCTCAGTGTGGTTTTAATTTGCATTTCTCTAATGACCAGTGATGATAAACATTTTTTCATGTATTTAATTGCCATTTGGATTTCTTCATCTGAGAAATGTGTGTTCATCTCAAATGCCCATTTTTGGGTTGGATCTTTGAATTTCAGGGGTCTGATTTTTTAAAATTCTCTATAAGTTCTAGAAAAACGTCCTTTGTCTGAGGGACAGTTCACTAAGACTTTTTCCCAGTTTGTGGGTTTTCTTTTCACTCTGCTGGAGATTTCTTTGGACATGCAGAAACTCTTTAATAAGACATGATCCCAGTTATTGATTCTGGGAAGTATTCCCCATACATTTTTGTTCTTGTTCATGAATTCTCTACCTACCCCTATGTCTTCAAGATTTTTG
>PVLA01020054.1:0-10986 GCA_004027455.1 Hydrochoerus hydrochaeris
CCCGGACAGGGAGTGTCTGTAAGGCTCAGCCACCTGGTACTTGTCACAGAGCCTCACAGTGTCCCTCGTCCTCCTCTGCTTCCTTGTGGCCCACTGTCTCTTGTGGTCCTTTTCCAGTAAAGAATCACCAGGACATCTGCAGGTGATACTGCCAAAGACCATGTTGCAGGAGCCACCTCTGAGCATTGGTGTGAATGAGAGGATGGTGGGAGAGCTGGTGTCCTGTCCTCTCACCTCCTTCTGCATTCTTTGGTTTGTTTGCATAATGATTCATGTATTGCCTTTTAAAAAGCAATAAATTTTCAAAGGGAAGAATTGGTGAGATGCTTTAATAGTATTGTCGTGTTGGGATTTGGCTTCTTGTCACTTGGTCTCCTCTGTGGCTCCCGTGGCCTCTCCTCTCCTCCCGTGGCATGAGACTGGCCAGTACTTGCTCTCAGCAGTCTAACCTTGTTCTCTGCTTATGTAGGTATTCATGGGATGTCCTCCCTACCCTCTCACTAACTTCTATGATTCTCCACATTAAAGATTACTATATGGATACTTTTCAATAGCTTTATTGAGGTATAATTTACATACAATATAATTCACTCTTCTAAACCAACAGTTCAGTGTATTTTGATAAATGTGTGCCATTGGCTTTCACCAGTCATCAGAATTTTTCTACCACTTGAAAAAGTTTCCTGCTCAGCTCCCTGCAGCCCTAGGTATCTGGGTGTTCTGGGGTCTCCCAGAAATGGATCTGAACAGTAGGAAGCCTTTGCCATCTCTCTTTGTTCACTGAACATGATGCTTCTGAGACAGCCATGTCCCAGTGAGAGTGAGAAGTCCATCCCTGTTATCCCTGAGTAATGTCCATCACTCCTATGTGATGGACATTTGGGTTGTTGCTAGTTTGGCTAATGTAACTACTTCTGCTGTGAACATATGCTTCACATTAATGTGTAGAAGTATGTTTCACTTTTTTGTTTCTTCCAACAGTACCTCTGGGTAGCTTTGCTGGGTCACACAGTACCTGTATGTTTAACTTGGTGAACCTCTGCCAAACCTGATTACTCCATTTTATCTTCCTACCAGCAGACTCGAGGGATTCAGCCTCGCACCGCCGTGGCTTGGTATTCTCAGGGTTTTTAAAGTGATTTTAGTAGAAATGCAGAGGTGTGCCAGCGTGGCTGGGAATATTGTTTCCTTAATGAATGACGACTCAGGGCTACTTCATGTGCTTATTTGTCTCCCGGGATTGTCTCTGGTGAAGTGTCCACGAATGTGCTTTCCGTGTTAATTGGATTATTTATCTTCTCATTAGTGAGATGTATGAGTTCTTTATTGATCTACATACAATTCCTTCTCCAGTAAATATGTTTTCAAATATTGCTCCTAGCCAGTGGTTTACTTATTCATTTCCTTAACAGGGCCCCCAACCCCGGGCCTGGTACTGGATTCCATACCCAGGGCTTTGCTTTGAGCTACATCCCCAGCATTTTGTTAAAGTTTATTTTGAGACGGGGTCTTGCTCAGATGCCCAGGTTGGGCTTAAACTTAATACTGTTGTTTAAACAGCAAGAATTTTTAATTGAAACGAAGTCTGGTTCCACTTTTTTCTTTACATGATTTGAATTTTGGCATCTTGTTTGCTTAATATAAGATCATGAAGCTTTTCTCCTGTATGTCTTTCCAGGGGTGTTATGGTTTAACCTTAACACGTAGGTGGATTATCTGTTTGGTTTGATGTATGGTGTGGTGTTTCTGTGTCATATTTTTGCACATGGTTATAGTTGCAGTACCACTTACTGAAAATAAATCTCATTGCCAGGGTTTGATTTCTATGTAGTCTTTTTTTATTAGGTTTTAAGCTAAGGCACTGTACAGCATATGGAACTTTTATACAAATTTTAATAAATGGCCTTTTGTTCCTTCTTTTACACTAGAATACTTGTAACACCACAGTATTGGAAGCACTTGTGTCATCTCACAGCACCTGGGTGGGTAACAGGAGAGTTTTTCTGTCCATAGATGGGGCTTCTGATGGTTGGATTCCAAGCAGTAGCCACTCTCCTGGCAGCAGTGACCCCAGACATGCCGCCACCTTCTCATGGTGCCCACTCTGTGTAGGTGTGGGAAGGAAGCTTCATCCCGGGAGAGCCGCAAACCCTCCAAAGAATGTGAGAAGACCTGGCACCCGCACTGTGCACATGCACCCGGGAGACTCAGAGGACGCCAAGCGTCCCACAGCAAGCCAGGGCTGGAACTCGGGTCTGAGTCTCTTTTCTGCTACACAGGCTCCACCCATGCTGCCAGTTTTCACACTTTTTACTGAATTAGTGGACTATTTGTGTTTATGTTTATGTGAAGAAAGAATATTATTTGTGCTACTTCATATAGTTTTCTTTTTAAATACTAAATATTTAATTTAATCACATGCTATTGATATGTTCATTGGTCTTTCTTACTTTTTTACTGAGAAGACACAGTATTTTAGTAAAATTGTGGTCTCATTCAGGGATATATTTTCCTGTGTCAAAATGGGTTTGCTTTTGTTTTTATCATTCTGTTTGACTTTATTTACTGGTGTTTTATTTTAAATTTTTATATCAACAAAATCATAACTACACAAATGAATTTGTTCAACAGTCTTATATGTATTATAAGATTTTCATATAAATGTTACAGTAGCTTATTAAATAAAGATATAGTATTTTTCTCCACTCAAACTTTTTACATCTCACACTAATATTTTCAGAATTCATCAGTGAAACCATCTGTCCTTGAAATTTTTATCTAATGGAACAATGTACTATCTCATTTGTTTAAAATTTCCATTTCCTTTTTGATCAACTCTGGTAATTTGTGAATTTTCTAGGGACTTAACATTTTATTGTGTTTTGTAAAGTAGCCAGTAGCATTCTTATTAAAAGCACTGAAATTAAAAAAATGAACCATTCGTCCTTTAGCAAGTGTCTTTTTTTATTACGATAACAAAATAACTGGGGCAGGCTAACTTTATAAAAGGTTTATTTAATTGCCAGTTTTGGAGACTGAAAGTGTAAGTGGCATGTCAAGCTCTTCAGAGGACAGACCCTCTCAGTGGGTGGCAGTAGTCGGTGCACACACAAAGGGAGCAAGATCACATCACCAAATGACTCATATGCCAGAATAAAACATCCTGGAGAGACCCAGACAGAGGGAGATGGATCCTCTTGACACAGGAAAAAATTAAAATGTAAAAAAGCTCATCAAACATGCAGTCTCAGAGCTACAATTGGAACAGCTAAAATTACTGGACAAGGCATTTTCACTGTGACCCACCAAGTTTGCACCGGCCTGAATTAGCAAATTCGCCCCACCCGGCAGAGCCACCCAAGCTCCTCACCACCACTCACAGAAGCTACAGCCACGCTGAAGTTCGGGGTTGGTGAGCCCAATGGAGAGTGGGGCTGCTGAAGGGACCTTCATTAATCCACGGGAATGAGACCTCACCCACAGGAAGAGCATGACCAAATGGGTGACATGTTGGAATCAGGCAGGAGGAGCCTGAACTGGGCATGACAGTGACTTCAGTTGGTTGCTTCCTCCCCAGAGCAGATTCATGGGATTTGCTTGGACTGGGTCGTGCCCTGGCTGAGACCCAATGAACTGTACTAAATAGATTCTCTGTGCCTAGCACACACTAACCTGGTGAAGGCCCCTGAAGTTTGGCTGGCCCAGCTGGGAGGGGCCAGACTACACAACTCCTGCTTACACCTCAGTGGCAAGAGCAGGCAGGAAAGAGTGGAGGTCCCTTGCCATTGTGCTTCAGAGGAACTGAGGCTGACAGGGGAGGGGGCTGGGACCTCCACTATATGCCTGTGTGGAGGAAGCCAGGACCATGACAGGAGAGAGAGGCAAGAGGAGACCCCCAGCCCAGAATCCTGAGAGCACTGATCCAGGAGAGGGAAAAACAAGGGAGACTGAAGGTGGCAAACATGCAACATCAGACATGGCTTCAATGGACATTAAGAGATACCTTCAGGACCTTGAAGACGAGCTCAAAACTGAAATATTAAATCAGGTAAAGCAGGATATGAGTAGAGTAATAAAAGAAATGCTAAGTATCTCTCAGGAAGACATAGAAGAAGGGAGGAACACAAAAAAAGGAGAGAAACATTTGATAAAGAATATAAAGAAAACATAGAATACATGAAGCAGATTCAAAGAGATTACCAGGAAATTAAAAACTCCATTGAAAGCTGGCAAAACTCCTTAAAGAAACTAAGGATAGACTATCAAAACTTGAAGACAAATTTGCAATGTGTGATCATGAAAGGAAAGATCTCTTAAAAATAACAAGGAAACAGGCAGTAACAATACAAAGGCTAGAAGATGATAAGAGAATCTATAATTTAAGAATAAGAAATGTAAATGAAGAAGCAGGAATACAAACAGGTGAATTACAAAGGCTATTCACAGAAATAATTAAGGAAAACTTCCCAAGCATGGAAAAAGAAAATGATATTCATTTATATGATGCATACAGAACTCCAGCCACCTACAACCAAAACAGATCTGCACCCAGACATATATAATCAAGATACCAGAAATTCAATATAAAAACAGAATATTAAAAGCCATCAGAGAAAAGAAACAGATAACCTATAATGGTAAGCCCATCAAGACCACAGTAGACTTCTCAACACAGACCATCAGATCAAGAAGAGCTTGGAGTGAAGTATTCCAAGCCCTGAAAGAAAATAACCTCCAGCCCAGATTGATATACCCTGCAAAGCTGTCACTAGAAATTAATGGAGAAACCAGATGCTTCCATGACAAAGAGGAACTGGGGGAATTTGTGACCACCAATCCAACCCTACAGAGAACACTGAAGGACATTCTAGAGAGAGAAAAAAAATACCAAAATTTTAGGAACAGTGGCAGAAAGGCCTCAATGAGTGGGGCAGGCAGTAGAATGAATGAGAAAAGTAGACAAACAAAGGCAGAAAAATAGCATAGAAGAAATGAGGCAGAGAAGGATGGCCAGAATCTCTAACATAGATGGCCTTGATACATTAAATTATATTCTGTTCCAGTCATTCTGCTTGTACTAGATTTGAGGGCACAGACAGTTATCCTGATATAGTATGGTAATCATCCTTAATTTACTATTAACTTAATCTAAAGCTGTGTATAACCTACACTGTTTTACCATGACTGATTGTAATCGAATCTGGTTTGTTAGATCATTGTTTTGTATTGATAGATTTTATTCAAAGCTGTTATGATTGATAGTATCAAGTCTGAGAGTATAGGCAACTGCACTGAAGATGACAAGATTCACTAGAATATCCACTCTAGTTTATTACCTGCTTTTGAAGTTTTAGAAGGTCTACAATGCTACAATGTTTTATTTTTACTAATATTGTTATGTACTGCTATATTTAATTATACTGCTATATTTAATTATGCCTGATGATATAGACAATTCTATTGAAGATAATAAGAAACAACACAGTAATCATTTCAGATCACCTTGTACTATGGTTTTATACAACTTTTTGGTTTCATGTTTTTATAAGAATTTGTTTTGTTTTGTCTTGCTAGGTTTTGTTTTTCCCTTTAATATAGAAAGGATAGAAATACATTTAGAGACTCATGCATGTGTAGCTGTTTACAGTCTCACTGTTTGAATATCTACTTTGCATGCTTTAATTTTGTAACTTGAACAACCATTTCTAAGAAGACAATATGTAATTTATCAACTAGTGATTTCTTACTGTTCATATTTTTTTTAATTCTGTATTATCTCTCCCTTTATATGTTTTTTTCTCTTTAAATAAAAATTTTTTTTAAAAAATCAATAACATTCCCATACACAAACAACAAACTCATGAGAGAGAAATAAGAGAAGCCATACCCTTCACAATAGCATCCAAAAAAATGAAATACTTAGGAATCAACCTAACAAAAGAAGTAAAAGATTTATCCAGGGAAAACTATTATACTCTGAAAAATGAAATTGAAGAGGATCTCAGAAAATGGAAAGACATTCCTTGTTCATGGATAGGAAGAATAAATATTATGAAAATGGCCATTCTCCCAAAATTGTTATACAGATTTAATGCAATCCCAATCAAAATACCACTAACATACCTCACAGATCTAGAGAAACCATTCCTAAATTTCATCTGGAATCAGAAAGGACCTAAAATGGCAAAGGCAATTCTAAGCAACAAAGGCAAGGCAGGAGGCATCACAATCCTTGACTTGAAGTTATACTACAAAGCTACTATAATAAGATCAGCATGGTACTGGAATAAAAACAGACCTAAAGATCAATGGAGTCTATTGGAAGATAAAACACAACTACAAACACACTCAGCCACCTTATCTTTGATAAAGGAGCCAAACCCATTCACTGGAAGAAAGATAGTCTCTTTAATAAATGGTGCTGGAAAAACTGGCTCTCCATATGCTGAAAACTAAAACTAGACCCATCTCTATCACCAGAGGTTCTTGTGCTAGAAACTTGGTCCTCATAAGGTCACAGTGAAGGAACTGAGGCTTTAAGAGGTGGGGGAGGAGTGTGGTAGATGATGGGGTTGTATGGATGCAGCCTTCGGGAGGGACACGCTATGAGAATGGGCTGCCGCCCCACAGCCTAGCTGTCTTGGCTCTCTCTTTGAATTCCTGTCTTGCAGTGTTATCTCTGCCACTCCCATGCAATGCCATTCATCAGCAGGATGTGATGTAGTCATCATGCCCTCACCAGAGCCAGCAAATGCCAATGCCCTGCTTGCAGACCACCAAAGAAAAGGTTAACTAAATACCTCTCTTTTCTTTTAAAGTACCTGGTTTGAGGTGTCTTATTAGAGCAACAGAAAATAGACTTAATATAGTGGTTGTGACTCCAACTCTGAAGTGCAGCTCATGTATGTGGTCAGGGGACAGTCTTAAAGGAATCTGATGATGCAAACCCGAAAATAGACTTAATATAGTGGTTGTGACTCCAACTCTGAAGTGCAGCTCATGTATGTGGTCAGGGGACAGTCTTAAAGGAATCTGATGATGCAAACCTCAGGGGAGCCCCTCAAGGGCTGGGAAGGGACTCCTGGCCTCTTAGCAGCTGTCCAGGGAGCCCTCTTAACATCCTCCTTGCACTCATGGGCAAGATGAAAAGCAGTGTGCAAGATGCAGCAGCAGGTTTGTATCATTTGAATTTCAGAGCTCAGCATGATTGGAAAGGTCTGAATGTGCATTCCCCAGGGCAACCTGCTTAACACACACCTGTCCTTTACACAAGAATGGTGTGTCCAGGAGAAAGAGTGTGCTTCAGAGTGCACATAGTTATATGAGCATGCCTGAGCTCCTGAGACCATGTGAGTGTTTTCTCAGCCACACTGGTGAGTGTGGGCAGGCTCTCAGTCTCCATCTCCCTCCCTGAGTATTAACAATCCCACTAACTGGAGAAGCACTACTCTTACCACCACCCAGAGTATCACTGATGGAAAAGTGAAATGAGCACCAGAGGCCTCACCCACTGCCTGGTGAGCTGGGATGCACAGCTGGGCTCCTCCACACAGGAGGCTCTAATGCCTCTTCTGCAGCCCTGGCATTCTTTCCAGTTCCTCTGCACATGGGAGCTGTCATGACCTGAATGTATGGTGATGTACATCTGCAGACTTTTGCTATGAACCCATGGGGCAAATCCATTTTATACAAAAGGAAACTGAACTTCAGAAGTTGCTGGGTTTTTTTTTCTTTTCTTTTCTTTTTTTTTTTTTAGAGAGGCTGTCTGCATGCAGGGTGAGGAAAGATCAAATGTGGGAATGGGAAAGACAGCAAGAAAACAAGCATTCAGAAAGGGGAGCTGGGGTGAGGAGTGGGTACTGAGAACACAGATGAGGAGTGCAGCCCATGTCTGTGGGGCACGGGGAGTCTCTGAAGTTATATCCTGGCCACCAAATGCCAAACAGGACCAAGGGTTGGCCAGGCAAGACAGGAGGATATTCCTGGGTACTGTGAGGTGACTAGGGCCATCAGGGTCTGGTTCTGGGACATAGAAAGCAAGGGTGCTACAGGGAGGCAGAGCCTGGCCGGTCCCTCCCTGAGGGGGATGGACACCTGAGAGCATGAACCATCCCTGCCAGGGCCCAGCCTCTGCACTCTGCTCATAGCCCTAAAGAAAGCACGACTGGACCAGAACACATGGGCCTGTAAATAGAAGCAGGAAACCCCACAAGGACAAGTATGGGATGAGTCACAGGGAGAGGTGCAGATTCAGCAAGTGACCGCATGCTGTGCATGGCTGCAGGCTCACAGCTCAGCATTCCAGCATCACAGCCAGTCACGCCTTCATTTGCTTCTGATTTGTCAATTGTACAAGTATTTGCCTGTATCATAAAATATCCTCTGCAATTCTGTGTTTAGAAGAGTGTAAAAATACACAACAAATTAATCCTTCTGCATTTGTGTGACCTTGGTGACTTTTCCCATAGTCTGCACACCAGCCTTCTGCCCACCTCCCTGCCAAGTGAGGCTGTCTCTACTGGAACTGCAAACAAATACCTTCCCCAAAGTCAGCTGCCCCAGGGCTGCACTGCACAGCCTTCGAGGTGTGTGCCTGGGATCAGCCAGCTATGCTGTTGACCCTCAGGGTGCTTTATTTCACACTGCCTTAGGGTTTTAAGCATTTTCTACCTAATTTTAAAAAGATATAGAGTCTCCCCTCATAGCACCCTATAAACTCTTTTACACTTCCCCCCTTGCCCCTCACCCATGAGCTTCAGGGCATCTGAGTCCAGAGAATACCAGGTCTCAGTCAGACAGTACACATGGAAGATGAGAACAGAGCGGGAAACTGTGCTCCCCAAATGAGCTTATCATGGTGGGAGCATTAATTACATCCTTCAGAACCTTTTCATAATTGCCAATAATTATTGGTGCTTTTTTTTCTTTTGCTAATTTTTCAAAGCTTCTGTTTTGGTGATAGGAACACATTAGGTAAAGAATTAGGATTCCAGAACACTGTTCACAGTTTATATCTGTTTTAGTATTTATAGGAATGTCTATTTCAGTTCAGATATAAGAATGTCCAATACAAAGATATATTATGTAGTTTCCTTCCTTCTTTGTTCCTGTTCTCATTCTCCAGACACACTCAGGACTTCAAATCTCATTCTGCCTTTTCCCCATTTCCACCCTGCCTTGGGTTTCCAGGGTTAATGTAGCTCCCTACACTTCCGGATTACAGTTCCCCATTGCTGTTCAGTGCTATGCTACTCTGTACCCTGAAATTTTCTTTCTCCACCATGGAGCAAACAGAATGTTGCTGTTGCCTCACACCATAAACAAAGGGACAACAGACACTAGTACTGAAATGTAGCTAGCTAAGAGGGAGGAGTTCTAGCCTCTACAGCACAGTGTGGTGACTAAGGTTCACAACAATTTATATATTTTATGAGGATCTAGAAGACAGGACTCTGCTGCTTCCCAACACAAAGAAATGATAGATGTTTGAAATAGAAGTGCTTATCACATTGATTTGATCATTACACACTGTGTACATGTATTGAAATAACAACCTGTAACCCACAAGCAGGCAAAACTAATTATTACATCAATTCAAATTTTTAAAATTTAACTGATTTGTGAAGCATTTTGAAGTGCTCAGTAACATATAAATCAAAACTACATTGAGATCCCATAGAGCCCACTCAGAATGGCTGTCATCAAGAGTAGAAAAACAGTGAGTGCTCCTAAGGATGCAGGGGAAAGGAACCCTTCTACACCGATGCTGGAAATGTAAATTAGTTCAGCCATTGTGAAAAACAGTATGGAGTTTCTTCAGAGAATTAAAGCTTTTATTTGATCTAGCTCTAGCACTCCTCTGTATCATACATTCCCAAAAGTATTAAAAGTAAGCACACCATAGTAACACCTGAATACCCATGTTTACTGCAGCACATCTCACAATAGCTAGCTATGGAGGCAGCCTAGGTGCCCATTAACAGATGAATATAGAAAATGTGGTGTATTACACTGTGGAATATTATTCAGTCATAAAGAAAAAACAAAATAATTTGCAAGAAAATGGACGGAGCTGGAACCATTATGGTAAATGAAATAAACCAGATCAGACAAATATCACATTTTCTGTCACATGAGGGATCTTGTATGGTGAAGACAAGGAGGGAAAGAGCATGAATATTGAAGAAAGATCATTAGAGAAAAGGAAAGTGACCAGGAGAGGGTGAGAAAGGGAGAGTGATTGGAAAGAATAATAAAAGAATATTATATGCGTGTATAAATATGCCAAAGTAAAACAGTCATCTGTGTAACTGATATGCACTAATAAAAAAAAGATACAAAAACATTTTTTAAAAAATATTGATGTATTAGTAGATTTACTCTTTCAAAGTACATTCAGTTTAATTAAGCATTTAACCCTCAGTGGGAGGAGACAGCCTGTTTCCCAGTAAAGCAATTCTCTGAGATGTCTGGCAGTAACTGGTGCTGTCCCAGTTCACACACACATCAGATGTCACCAAGTTCTCTGGTGTGGCCACAGAGTTCTTGCCTGCCTCGGTGCTGGTCCAATTGTTAACCACTTACCAGTCTAATTACTTAAATACAGGATAATCAAAAATCGTTTCTTCAATTAACTTTTGAAGATAATATAACAGGAATTATAAAAATGACAGTTTTATCATATTTATTCACTAATCTTTCTGGGTATAGTATATATTAAAACATTCAACACAATGCAGTGTTACAATCTGGATGATAGTATATAGTCCTTTTCCAAATTTTCTTTTCTTTATTGTCTTTTTTTGAACAGCACACTTTACACTGTTGTGCTGGACTTTTTTCCCTGTGGGCGGTATAATTTCAGTACAATAGCTACCCACTAAATGTAATGGTGAAGATGATGATGATAGGCATCCTGGTTAGCATTTGCCTATCTCATATTTTTCAATTATTTGGTCTGCTTGACCTAATCTAAATTGTAAATGA